>JAYMSU010001216.1:0-10967 GCA_036897765.1 Erodium chrysanthum | reverse complement strand
GGGGCTCAGAGGAATCGATGGTCTTCAGTGGTGGTGGCGTCGGTCAGGCTCGGTGGTGGTGGGGAGGGCTCCGGCGAGGTTAAGGTGAGGCTGCGCTTCTTGTGCGACGTCGCCGGTGGTCGAGTTTGGTGTAGCATCACAGATGGTCTCTGAATTTGTATGCATCATATGTGAAGATGTTAAACGCTGAATTTGTAAAAACAAAAAAATATAATTAAA
Organism: Erodium chrysanthum; assembly: GCA_036897765.1. NCBI lineage: Eukaryota > Viridiplantae > Streptophyta > Magnoliopsida > Geraniales > Geraniaceae > Erodium > Erodium chrysanthum. The sequence goes on along the minus strand of JAYMSU010001216.1, from coordinate 10,748 downwards.
GTGTCATTTTTTGAAAATTTAAGGGCCAGTAAGGGGTATTTTTGCCATTTCACATATATTTTTTAACAGAATTAACAAAAACTAACGGAATTACTGACGGAAGGCGTAAACTGAACCCAAAATTGACTTAGGTGTATCTGACTGGGAGCACTTTTATTCAGGTGTAGTTGTTTAAAAAACGTGAAAAGCTAAGTATAGTTTTGTGAACTTATCCCTACCATTATCTCTAATGTTGAAATCAAAAGACAATTTCCAACCAACTTTGTAACTCCAACTCTGAAACTCAGCAAAGTTTGATCAATCAATTACACGACCAATCATCTTTGCCTCCACTGATTTATATTATTGCAATTAAAAACAAGAAGAAAAAACTGGTAATAATATGACGCGTACATACCAATAACCTGCATCCACGTGGCAACAACGAACCGGCAATCTTCGGTCTCTCCGAAACAACGCTGCACAGTCCGGAGCTGATTGTTCACCGCCCGATCCGGTAGCCCAAACCCATCTCCCCAATATAAATACTACTGAAAGATCCTCAGATTCTTTTTTCAGAATCCAGATTCAGGTAGGTTTGAGCTGTGATTTCAATTCTCGCGGGAAGAGAATGTTTCTGGTTGATTGGTTCTATGGGGTTTTGGCGTCTCTGGGCCTCTGGCAGAAGGAAGCCAAGATCTTGTTCTTAGGGCTCGATAATGCCGGCAAGACCACTCTTCTTCACATGTTGAAAGATGAGGTTTGCTTTTCTTCTCTCTCTCTGATTTCTGTTTGGTTGCTGAGAAAATAAGTAACCTAATTTAGGGAATTTTGTGTGTGTATTGTTTTGCTGGGTTTGATTGTTTTGTGGTATTTATGATTTATGAACATTGCATGTCGGAATCGTTTGGTTGCTGATAAGGAAATAGGATTATTGATTTTGGGTTTTTGTTGCAGAGACTGGTGCAGCATCAGCCGACACAGTACCCTACCTCGGAGGAACTGAGTATTGGGAAAATCAAATTTAAGGCTTTTGATCTGGGTGGCCATCAGATTGCTCGCAGGGTCTGGAAAGACTATTACGCCAAGGTATCTGATTTTGGGTGCTCTTGAAATATACTATTAGTTCATGCAGCTGGTTCAGAACAAAAACTTGCAGTTGTTACTTTGCTTTTGACCACTGAGTATCACACTAATTCAATTGCCTAAGTTATCAAATTTGCATTATTTTTATGCAGCAACTGTGTTGAAACTTGCTTTCTCACTTTAATGGTTGGTAGTGTATTGGTCGTGTATGTTTTATGCATAGTTTTTGTTGGAGTAATTTGACAAAAGAAAGCCATCCACTCATCAAATTGCCTTTTGGAGTCGTGAGTTTGTATGTTTGTTTTGGGGCGTTCACTTCCTGTTGTGGATGGGAGAATTCTCTTTTTTCTTGTTTGGCCAAATTGAGACTAAGGTGACAATCCTTGTGCATAATGCCAACTAGATATTATAGTCTCCTTGCTGTATGTTGTGGGATGGTAGGAAAGGGCGAGAGTATTCTTTGGTCTTTTTTATAAAGGGTTCTTATTACTCTTTTGTTCCTTCTGTTCGCCTAACAAATTTTCTTATAGTTGAAATGGAAATCAAAGAGATACATACATGGTTGTATATTTTGCATGTTTATTTGATTCTACAAATCAATGTTTTCTGTAATTTACTCTCTCAAGATTTGTTTTTTTGATTGGTATCTTGGTTGTTTCATCATAAACATACCCTTATGTACACATTTAATGAAATTTTACTGGTTGATAATGATACGGTTGATGTTTCAAGAGGAAAGCATTATGTTCATCCCTTAGCTGTACACAACACTTCCAATGTTGTGCCAAGAGTTTGAGTTAAATGTGTTATAAACAGTTTTGTGTATGCATATTCATGTGTGCAAGTCTTTTATTTGTGTACTACAATTCAACCAGTTTTCATAGTGTAAATGCATCTTTTAGCAGTGGCTAACTTGTCGAATTAATGATATAGGTGGATGCTGTAGTGTACCTGGTTGATGCATTTGACAAGGAAAGGTTTGCGGAGTCGAAAAAGGAGCTGGACGCCCTCCTTTCTGATGAGTCGCTGGCTAATGTGCCGTTTCTCATTCTGGGAAACAAGATCGATATACCCTATGCTGCCTCAGAGGATGAGCTGCGCTACCACATGGGCCTAACTAACTTTACCACCGGTAAGGGGAAGGTTAATTTGGCAGACTCAAATGTTAGGCCCCTTGAAGTGTTTATGTGCAGCATTGTCCGCAAGATGGGCTATGGAGAAGGCTTTAAGTGGGTCTCTCAATACATCAACTAGGTATCATATGGATGCGCCCAGTCTATAATGCCGAACAATGCTGCCTAGACTGATAAATGCACAATGTAACAGGTGTTATTGTAATGTGGATATGTAGTCTTTGGTAGTAGACATGGATTTAGCTTGCAAGTTGCAGACATTATTATATTTTGGCTATGTCATGGTTGCTTCTTTTCCTGTATGGATGGTCAGTTGTGTTTCAATGGACTTCACATGCCCTTTTTTATTTGCTTGTAGCTCTCTCTTCTTTGAACAGAAGAATTCGATCGAAAGAACTCAGAACCCTTCCAGGCGATAATTTCACATGGACTCACCACCATGTTAAAAACTGGATTGTTCAGACAAGTAGGAACAAGTTGTTCAAATTGTTTCAAGTTAATTCAGATAGCAAAGTAAGAGCAAAACTTGTACCATGACACTATTAAAATAAAGAGTTCAGCTGTCCTGCTAACAAGACAGCCCTAACCTGATTCATGATTTTAAAGGAGCAGGCCCAGATGATGTCCCACACAGATATATTGCCAAGTCTGTGAGATGTAGGCTTCAGAATCAATCTGGAGATAGGTTTGCATAACTTGTGAAAGGAGAATACAAGGTTGTCACAATGTGCAGATTTAATGACAAACTACAATGAGCACATCTTACGAGTATTGAATACAAATCGTTAGTACAAATGAACCAAGTCTTAGCAGCCAGGCAGACATCAAAACATGACCCAAAACCCCCTCAACTACTCTAAGGAGGCTAAAACAGCATAGCTATATAAATATCTAGGCATTTACAAAATATACAGGCTACACCCTTCCCTTTCACCTTTTGCATTTGCCCGGTAAATGGCCACATCAGAGTGAGAGAAGAACAGGAATTACCTGAGCTTTCACATATCCATGATATTGTTGAGCCCTTCACGCTCTACCAAATACTCCATCTGCACAAACAAACATAACATCGTAATGAAATAGTAAAACTAGTTTCAGTTTGAATGCATATCAACTAGTAAAAATAGTTTCAGTTCGAAAGCATATCAACAACTAACCGTAGCTTGCGTATGGGTTAACTTCATCCTCCGATATTCTTGTTGCGCTTTCTTTGAACGGAACATGGCTTGAACCCGAACAACAGATCTCTCAACCCGCTCTTCAGCTTGTTTCCGGCTGGCTCGGAAAAAATCCTCCTCTACATCACTTTCCTGCTCCTCATCTTCCATCTCATCTGTAACAGGGTCGGTTTCAATCCCACGGAACCCCTTTCCCTTCAAACGCCAACGCAAAATTGCTTTTTCTAGCACACCAACTGACCACAGAATTTTACAGTACTGCCTCCGTGCTTGGAAGGCACGGAATGTAGACTGCACCACAGGAATAAATCATTAGATGAACTAAACCACCATTTTCCTGAATCCATTATGTTTGATAACACTTGACTCAAATCTTATGTAAAACCATAACATGGGATAACATTTACTCCCTTCGTCTCTGTGCAAGTATAAACTCATGCATCAAATAAAATATAAATATATCACTGCATATAGAGGGGAAGGACAAACCCAACTAATTGTTATAGTTGTAGACCTTGATTGATACATGTAGTCGGATTTTTAGAGTTCTTCGGTCCTAAAAACAAGACTCCTACTTGTGTCCTATAATAATGGTCTATTTTCTTAAAATTAAACATTAATTACAAATTGTTTAACAATTTAAATGGTGGACACATGGGAATACATGAAGGTAAGTTTTAAAAAATCCAAACATTTACATTGAATACAAACCCACTGGGGCTGGTCTAGTTGGTCAAGGCGAGCACTACCTCATATGAGATTCAGAATCCCAGTGGGTCACCTAGGTTACAGTTAGGATTATGTATTAACCTAGGAATTGCCGATAAAAAAACATTGAATCCATAATTTTAAGAATAGTCAAATAGGATACTCGTTTTAAAATGGAGGACATACTTGAATCTTAATAGCATAACGTCGCATATTAAGGAACTGTTGCCTAAGTTTCCAGGTGCGGAATCTATGTTGAATTCGGGCAGCAGCTGCCAGCTTTTTCCGCGTCTCAAACTTGCGGTAAGCATGTTGAATCTTCATTGCTGCAACTATACTTTGTGCCTCACTTTCTGGACTGTTATACTGAACTGCTTGTGTCTGTACCTTGAGCGAGTGCTCTCTAAATGCGGACTGTATACGTCCAGCTGCATCAGCAGCCGTCCGATAAGCCGCCAAAGTATCTGTCAGATTCATCTCCTCTTCAGTGGCATTCGCAATATCATTCGTGCTACTTGGCAGAGATCCAGTAACGTTGCCAGCTATCACCATGTCATTGAACTGTTGGACTAGACCCTTCTCTGCAAGATACGCACCCAACCCTTCATAACCTTTGATGGATGCAAGATCTGCAGCTGTGCTTCCACCCGGGTTATTAGGAGTAGGGTCCGTAACATAGTTTGGCTTTGCTCCTGCAGATAGAAGCACGCCTACCATTTTTTCCCTGCACATAAAGATCCTCAAGAATAAATAACTACAATGACGGTTTAAAATCACAAGCAACTTGTCACAATTTACATCAGATACAACATATGCGCATCTAAACTAGCCCCTCTACCATCCATTTTATTACAATTTTGTCCATGTACTTGGTTTTGTTTCAATTTAGTCCCCAAATCATCCACATTGTACAGATTTAGTCCTTGATTGATCCAAACAATTTCTGATTTATTCCATGTATTTTGTTCTATTCCAATTTAGACCAGTAGTATTATCCAAAATTATTCCAATTTAGTCTTCATACTACCCAATGAAGTGTGTACCACATTAGCGCCAAGTGGACCAGAGACTAAATTCAAACAATTTGAATAACATGGGGGCCATACTGAAAAAAAAAAACAAAGCATGTGGACTAAATCCTAAGAAAGTGGATACAGGAGAGACTACTTTAGAACAGTAATAAACACAGATAAATATTTGCGGCAAACAATCCTACCTTCCACAATATGCTGCCCAGTGAAGAGCTGTCCACCCAAATTTATCCCGATAATCAACTGACAATCCTGACCATGAAAATAACGGAATAGCCCATGTATATCCTAGAATAGCACACAAATGAATAACACCCTGACCATGTTTGTCATATTCACTGCTTCTACCGCCTTCAAGTACTTTTTCCAATAGCCATTCTCTTAGTCTATTCTTCAAAGCTAGTTCGAACAAGCTATCTTTTGCTTGATAAAATGGGCATTTCCCATCTTCAATTGACTTGATTAGGTATGCCCAACTCTCCGAAATGTGAGAGGTTTTTGAAGCAAATTTCTTCACCACCTTCAAAGCATTTGGTGACACTTTACTTGCGAGAATATTAAGGCTTTTGGATGTAGAGAATAGCAAATGAGCAAGCCTTGTTTGAATCTGAAACTCTTCCCACCTAGATTTCTCTTCCAAAGAAATTACTGGATCTTGCAATAAAGGGGCTCGATATTCGAAACTCAAAACTTGACTCAAGGGCGTATGGCCATCCAAACTCAAATAAAGATTCACTAATCCAGGAGAGTGTGGTGATAAGAAACTGCGGTACACCCCAGGTTGAATGACTTCAGCAGGTTCACATACATCACCACAAACACAAAATAGATTGGACTTTGCCAGATGAAGGAAACCTTCATGGAAAAATCCAGTGACTATAATCTGCAAGAACATTTAAAACCATCTGTTCAAAGGCGGAGTCCAAACTCCAAAGCTAAAATTCGAAAAGAAATTAAGTTTAGACTAATTTGAAACAGAATGCACATAACTTTAGAGCTATACTGGAACATTTTCCTTTGGAGCCGAGCGTGAAACAACTAAGAATTGCTGCTTCGATTTTAGTTACATCAAATCAAAGACAATGTTACTCGTATAAATGAAACTTTTTCATATGAAAATGAAACCTCCTACATTGTGCTTTTTATCGAAAAAAGTATCTTTATTTACAAAATTAGCCCACACTAAGAGAATTTTCAGGATCCATCCCTGCTTTTGAGTATTAAAGTTCCACTCAATAAGGTATAAAATAGGTTCACGAATCTAATCACTAGAGTACCCCATTAAACAATATAATAGCTCCCTTTATGAACCACAAATATTTCAAGATGTAAATTCTCTATGTTATCGATGACAGAAAAGTCTTAAATTCTTCATAAATACAAATGTGGAATTGAAGTAGTCAAAGTTGAACTACTTCCCATGCCTTGCTTTAGCCTTCAAAGTATGTAGCAACTCAGTTTTATCATAGTAAGCAACATAAGTTTTTTTCCGTTATTGCTTTTTAACTGTCCAGGATCACAAACTAGTTGCAAGTGGTAGTAGCGAAAGAAACAAACCTTTGTCTTTACTGTTGTAAAGGCCAATTCAGGTGAGAAATCGGTTATGTAAAAAACTTGTGCTGGTACAGAAGGCTGATGATCACCAACTGCAGCAGAGGTAAGTGAATCAGGACCAGACGAAATTGGTAATACAACCAAGGGATCATCTTTTGAAGTCGAGGAATCAATCATGATGTGGTTTATCCACTTTCCAAAACTATCCTGGCTCTGCATATCATCATTGACTATATTGCTCAAAGAGTCACCAGTGCACACTGCAACAGACTCCCTGCTATGCATATTTGAATTGACTTGATCCCACATTGTCTGCATGCTATGAGTGTCTGGTACATTGCGATTTATGTTATCACTCTTAGCCGCCAGTTGGGTTGTATTACCAAGTTCTAGCACATTATTGGCTGGGAATTTGCTACCCTGCAACATGAATCCTTATATAGGTCAGGTTATGCCAAAAATATTCAAAATGAAAAAAAAATGGTACTCTAGTTCTAGTACAGTTAATGATAGTAATTCAGCACAGCCACATGTGACACCGAGTTCCATATTTGATAAGTGTGAGGTAACAGAAGGGTCGATATACACCTTGGAACCAGGACCTAATAGGCTAGTCTTTTGGGTCAAGTGTGGTGTCCAGTTTGTATATCATGGTCTTCCTTGTTGGTGCCCCTCTCTGACAAGGCTCAGTTCTCTCCAACACATGGTATCAGTTGATTGTGTTATGGGCCTCCTCGTGCCTCAACCACCCTGCGAACTCCAGTGCATATGCAGAAATCCAGTCTTGCTATGACCCACGTGCAAAAGGGACAAGGGCCATGACATGTGAGGGGGAGTGGTGAAGAAAGCCCATGTGTAAACGACACGTGAGGGGAGTTTTGAGATTATAATCCCACATCGAACAAAAATAAGCATAGAGAGCTACTTGTAAAGGCTAGAGCCACATCCGACTAATAAGTTTGACCTTTTAGTTGTGCAAGTCCGACCTAATATAAGTGGTCCGTTATAAATAAAAGTTACATGAACAATGAATTCACTCATCGTACAAGAAACTAAAATTTCATTTCTGATCTTTGTGCTAACCACAAGATGGAGGTGACGTGATAAACTTGACAGTTGATACTCAAAAACAGTGCACAGATTATAAAGTAACTTTTCAGTTTCGACATATCTAATCCCCAGTACTAGTCTGAAAATCCAGTGAAGGGAACTGTGCAGGAACTCCTAAATTGAATTTCAATGAGACATTGTGAACCTCTCAGTTCCGTGTTTTACAAGAAACAACTACTTCATGTTGCTGGTTAGTGAGATCAATAGCATCTTCATAAAACAAATGCATTCCTAATTTGGCCACTGCTTCTGTATTACCGTAAAAAAAAACATGCTCCACTGTTACAAAAAAAACTCTCATCCATCCAAAAATAAGTGTCCCATTGACTATTTACAAAGGTTAATGATTCAATTTCTAGCGCTCGACTTTTCATCCTTTGCACACTCAAATTCCCTACTCAAGTTATTATACATAGGGGAATTGTTAAAAAGTGTCCTCATGAATTGATCACGGGGGAAAACCACTTTAGAAAGAAAATACGTGTTATACACTGCATTATGAATTGGGCACGTGTTGAGAATATAAATCCCACATCAAATAAAAATAAGAGAAAATAGCCACTTATAAAGGATAGAATCACACCCAACTAACAAGGTTGATCTTTTAGTTGTGGAAGTCCGATCCGATATAAGTGATCTGTTTTAAATCAAATTTACAGCACTGTTCTCCATTAGTAAAAACTAACGGAAATTGAATTTTCGTCAGCCACATTTCCCATAAAGGCCTTATGAATTTCATTGTTATTATGGGAAATGTGGACAATTCATAAAGCCTTTACAGAATTTCCCTTAATTGTTACTAAGGGGTGCCCAATTCATAGGTAGTGCGTCCCACATTCTTTCCTGAATGGGATGTGTTCTGTCCGTGACCAATTCATGAGACACTTTTCAGCAATTCCCCCTTACAAACATGTCATGAGAGATATTATCAGTACTCCATGGTTGATTAACTAACTAAAATGGAAGGGGACACTTATTTTGGGACAACCATTTTAAGGAAGTGGAATACTTTGGGACAGATTAATTGTTACTGTTGGGTAAAAGAAGAAAAGGCAGAGGCACAATGATGTACTTTTTACTCAGAAATAACAGTAATCACACAAAAGCTGTGGAAAAATAAAACATACCCAACAAAAAAGCAGCAGACTGAACATTGACAAAAGCAAATAAAATAGGATAAACTTGATAATGTAAATCTAACAGGAAAATGATGGGGATGTGTTACTCTACTTACATTGCTTGTGGAGCCATTTCCTGGAACCTGATTATCTAGCCCAAAGGGTGAAACTTTATCTGGCAAAACAACCCAAAGAAAACATAAACATTATAGCATAGATAATGGTGATGAACTTTAGCTTCAGATACTGCTGCAAAAGCACAGACGGTAAATTACCTTCTCTAAGCATAGTTGAGTGATTAGACCCATTTGTTACCAAAAGCTCATCCCATTCAAGTGTGTTGATCTCACGAAGAGTCAATTCATGATATCTGGCAGCTGAACCATCGCCAGGGTCTGTTGACTCTCCAAGAAAACAAAATTGAGAATAAAAAGTCATCTTTAATCTGGAGTAGTTGGAGTACTTATAATTTGTGCTAAACTAGCAAATTGAAATATTAGGTGATAAATAAAATAATGCTTAGTTGGTTAATGATATGGTTGCCAATCACAGGAATTTACCTTTGTATTTTATGATGGGTAAACTTCATAAATGTCCTGTGTCTTACCGGAAATTATCACGATACGACCCGTAAATCTAACGGAAAATTTCCGTTAAGACACGAGATATCTCTCGAAACGATTTTTTTTAAGGGTCGTATCGTGATAATTTCCGTCAAGACACGAGATTTTTATGAAGTTTACCCTTTTATGATTAATCTTATGTACATGACCACATTTAGATACTAACCCTATTGGCTCTGCGGTTTAGGCAATCCAAGTAGTATATATATATATATATGTGGTCATGTACATAAGATTAATCATAGAATAAAAAGGTAAACTCCCGAGATTGGCAATGCTAAAAGGAGCACTGGCTAGCATAAGAACTAGTGGGGAGTCATGAAAGATTGACAGGGCTATATCAAGAATTGGTTCCTAAGTCCTTTACCCTTCGCATTTTGGTCATTGCTGAGCTCACAATACCTTCAAGATGTGATGCCTTGGTATATGTTATTTACAGGTGATAGTGTCTTTGTCAATGAGAGTAGAATAAGGACTAATGTCAAACTTCACAGATGGATGGAAACTTTAGAATCAAAATGGTTTAGGATAAATAGAATTAAAACTGAATAACAGAACATAATGTTAGCAAGAACAGAGGGTCAGTAGTAGTTCAATTACGCTGGAAGATCAGAAAATCACTGAAAGTGATTATTTTACATAGATTGGATCTACAATTAAAGAAAAAAAAAGAGGTCAATAGAGAATGTTAAAAACTGGATAAATCTGAGATGGGTGAAATGGAGGAAAGCTTTTAGGGTTCTTTGTGCATGGAGAATTTCTCTAAACATGAAAGCAACTTATAATTACCAATAAAACTAGCTATGCTGTTCGAGAAACAGTTAGGGTGGCTGTAATTGAAAATAAGATGAGAGAAATTTGTTTAGATGGTTTGGACGTGAGCAACGTTAACATGTCAAGGCCCCATGAGAAAAGGTGAGAGAATTCCTTTAAGAGAAACTAAAAAGGCTTAAGGCTAGGCCTAAGTTAATATGGAAACTATTAAGAAAGACATAATAATTATTGAGTTGATGGAGGACATAGCAATACATAGGATTAAGATGACATGATGAATACAAGTAGAGGATCCTAAGGAGTTTTGCTAAAGAATTCATGTAGTCACCCCAACACTGTTTGCAAAATGGCATAGCTGTTGTTGTTGTTGTTAATCAGTCGGTAGTATAGAGCTATAATTTGATGAAAACAATGAATTTTAGCTGGAGCATTGAGCATAAAGTCTACTGTTATA
>JAYMSU010001215.1:0-10967 GCA_036897765.1 Erodium chrysanthum | reverse complement strand
TTAGTATGAGTTAACAACACTTTTTTGCCAACTGTAGTTACTTTGTGTGCCACTTCAACTGACTTTGCCCAAAAATTTGTTTCTGAATTTAGTGCAAAGCTTGTTGATGCTGCTCTTGCCTCTGGGAAAATCTATAATGGAGAAGGCTTCAATTACGTCAAGCAATCATTTGAAACCGGCACATTGCATCTTATTGGATTATTGAGTGATGGGGGTGTTCACTCCAGACTTGATCAATTGCAAGTAAGTTTCATGGCTTAAGGTTTTGTATATTCATTACGCTTTTTTGTCGTTCTCAATGCTAACTATTTGCTTATGCAGTTGTTATTGCAAGGAGCTAGTGACCATGGTGCTAAAAGAATTCGCGTACATTTCCTCACCGATGGACGTGATGTTTTGGATGGTTCGAGTGTAGGCTTTGTTGAAACTCTTGAGAACGACTTGGCAAACCTTCGTGCCAAAGGTATTGATGCACAGGTTGCATCTGGTGGAGGTCGTATGTATGTCACAATGGACCGTTATGAGGTATGGAAATAGAGTAGACTTGATTGAATGTTGACAATCTTTGACAAAAGCCTCTTAATTGTTCTTTTGTTATAGAACTAATAAATGTTTGAACATACTTTCAACCTCTTGGTCACTGATTTTGGGAAATATTGAATTGTAACACCACCATACTGTATGGTGCTGCTTATGTCATGCAATGATGATTATGCTATAGTAGTCATTTTCAGACATGTTAATGTTGACTATTCCACAAGGCAAGAAAAATATGCCACAATGCATAGTAATGTTGTCAAAGTACAACAGTTATTGTTTTTTATGAATATATCATTAACCGGGATATAGTTGTTGTGCAATGGTTCACTTTCATGTTGTCATACTTGAGACGTTTGGAACCTTTAGTTATGCCTGATCTTGACAAGTACTTGTGACGTTAAAAAATTATCCTGGTGCAGCCATGACTTGGTAATGTGACCACTGCCTTTGGAAATGACATGCAAATTATAGGTTAGACATGGCCAATTGAATCAAATCCATATGATGCCAAGCTGTTTTGGTTGTTATTGTATTATCCTTGCCAGATTGAAATTTTCCCTATGTCACAGTGACGTCTTTGCATTGTCCTTTGTGTAAGGCTAGCAAAGTGTCTACAAACATTCTGGATTGTGCTAATAAATATTATGATTTTTTGCAGAATGATTGGAGTGTTGTAAAACGAGGATGGGATGCTCAGGTTCTAGGTGAAGCCCAACATAAGTTTAGGAGTGCACTTGAGGCTGTCAAGACGTTGAGGCAAGAGCCGAAAGCCAATGATCAATATCTTCCTCCATTTGTTATTGTTGATGAGAGTGGCAATGCTGTGGGTCCAATAGTAGATGGAGATGCTGTTGTCACTATCAACTTCAGAGCAGATCGTATGACTATGTTGGCCAAAGCTCTTGAATATGAAGACTTCAACAATTTCGATAGAGTTAGATTCCCTAAAATCCGTTACGCTGGAATGCTTCAGTACGATGGAGAGTTGAAGCTTCCAAACCATTACCTTGTTAATCCTCCAGAAATTGACAGAACATCTGGTGAATATCTGGTGCATAACGGTGTCCGCACTTTCGCTTGCAGGTATGCATGCACCAAGCTAATAACCAGTAGTTTATTTATTCCCTTCTGCTAAATTGTTGGAATTGAAAGTATTTTGGAACGATTCAATATAAAATTGCATTTTGATTTTTAGCCTTAATATTGTTGGACATCGTTCTTAGTTCATGGTTTAGGTAGGTTACCCTTGCCTTTGGTCGCGGGACTTAAGGTCCACGTGGAAACCAGTTTGTAGGAATCTTATATTTCTATATATTAAGCATATCTGCCCACAACTGTATACAATTCATAACTTGTTAGGTCTATGCATACTTATGCTATTCTGTCTTTCATATAATTTTCTCTCTCCAATTTGGTCATTAAACAGTGATTCAGTGTTTTTAATTTATATGCCGAATCGTTTTCTTAGCTTAATTAACCCGTATAATCCATTTTTTATCTGGAAGATGTACTTAAATACCAAGCTTATTGTACTGTTATATGGCATTTTATTCATTATGCAGTGAGACTGTTAAGTTTGGTCATGTGACTTTCTTCTGGAATGGAAACCGTTCTGGCTACTTCGACTCTGATATGGAGGAATATGTGGAAATCCCTAGTGACAGTGGCATAACATTCAATGTAAAGCCAAAGATGAAGGCAGTGGAGATTGCTGAGAAGGCAAGAGATGCCATACTTAGCCGCAAATTCCAGCAGGTAACTATTACACTTTTATTTTTCTATATATTGGACAAGTATATTACTGCTGCCTCTTGTTTGTGGTGGGGCAATTTTTTCAAGTTTTTTATTTATTTATGTGTGTTACAGGGACGGGTGAATCTACCAAATGGAGACATGGTGGGTCATACAGGAGATATTGAGGCAACCGTCGTGGCTTGCAAAGCTGCTGATGAAGCTGTCAAGGTATGGTGGTTGTGTGCGTTATTAATTCCTTGTTTCCTTATGAGATGAGATGATTATTGATTTTACTCAGCATAAAAGCTTTTGGTTCATCATTCTGTTACAAAATTAAGGGCTTTCAACTTTTAAAATTATATCATGCTATGCAGGTTGAAAGATAGTGTACTTTGGAAATATCATTGAAATCTTTTCTTAAGCTAGGATATCAGGGCCCTCTGTTGACCTCTCTTGCTTTTTTTTTTGTTATTGGGTTATATCTCTCGGTGCATGCCGTACTTTTTAATGTACAATATTTAATTCTTGCTGCAAGAAATGTAGTGACTGCTGTCATTTGTTCTTAGTATATTTATTTGGTCAACGTGCTAATGGATCTATATGGTAAGATGACTTATGTTGTGGAAACTCTGAAGAAGCACATGAACACATTATTTTCTCTATGGGATTTAGGATAAAACCCAATCCTTCTTTATTTGTGGACCAAATAGTAATGGTTTTGTTTTTGCAATTTTGTCTTCACGACTTAGTTATAATGAATTGGTGCCAAGTGTTGCACTAAACCTGGTAAATATTCTGATTTAGCCAACTTGGTTTGATTGCAGATGATTCTCGATGCTGTAGAGCAAGTGGGTGGAATTTATGTTGTGACTGCAGATCACGGGAATGCTGAGGATATGGTTAAAAGGAACAAGACCGGTCAGCCTCAGCTTGACAAGAGTGGCAACATTCAGATCCTCACTTCTCATACTCTAGAACCTGTAAGTATTCTAAACTTCAACTCTTAAAGCATACTTTTGCAGTGTGTAAGAACTAAGAAGTACAAGGCAGATCCTCTTTTATATCCTCCCCTATGATCATCTTATTTGAAATAATTGGAATACTCAAACAAATTGTTGCTTATTGGCCAGGTGCCTATTGCAATTGGGGGACCTGGACTTGCACCTGGAGTAAGATTCCGCAAGGATGTCCCCAACGGTGGCCTTGCAAATGTTGCTGCTACTGTGATCAATCTGCACGGATTGGAAGCACCCAGTGACTACGAGACGACTCTTATCGAAGTTGTTGACAACTAGGAATATACAAAGAAGAAAGTGGTCTCTTGAGTTTTGATTGCAGAGACATGGAATGTGAACTAGCTTGATTGAGTAGATTATTTGAATAAGTTCAATGGATTTTGCACCCAAGAACAAGGGATAGGAAACTAATGGTTGCTATATCAACTCAATCTTAATTTCTGTTGTAGTTGGCCTGGCCAAAAAAGACATCCTAAGATTGGTTTTTCTTATTATCCTTATATTACTATTTCTCCATGTGTACTGATATTTGCCATATTATGTCTTGAGTAGCCAAGTGAAATTAAGAGCTTTTCTTCATGAGTGACAAGTAATAAATATCTCCTGACAATGTACCGTTGAATGGAAGATAGATTATTAAAGAGAGAAATTAACCGAAGTTTCTGTTCTCGTATGTGGCCCATGTGCTCTTGCACCTCCACCTAGACATCGGATTCTACTTGTCCTTGTGACTGAGCAGCATCGAAATGGAATCTTTAAAGTCAATCAATGTCGATGCCGGGGTTTATAATGATGGTATTAGAATGGGAGCCGTCTGGGATCATACGGAAGACTAATTATGGCCAACACCACCTTTGTTGAGGGGACTTTGACCCCTTCACGGCGGAATCCGTAAGGGACTAGAGCTATGCATACGGAAAGGATTCGAGGAGTTGCTGGTAGAGTCAGAGGGCTGCCAGCACCCATTGGTTGAAGACATATGTGACATTTTGGATGCCCTTCTTGAAACACGTCTTTGTTGGGTTAGACGGGGGGACGAACAAGGCCACTCATTCGGTGATGGCTGTAGCGAGTTATATGAGGGACTTCTATATATGGGAGACCAATGGACCGTTATGATTGGACCGTATCATCTCTAAAAACATAAATGTCCCTTATATTTCTGCTTTTATCATGTATTCAAAAAAAAAAAAAAACTCAGGGGAGGCAGGAAATAGTCACACGTGACATGCACATGCCACTGTTGAAAGCCGAATAGTTTCAAAATTTCAAAAAAGAAAAGGCGCAATTAGTTCCGTTACCTTCATGTCGGTCCTCGCGTCACACTTCACACTCACACAGCTCTTCTTTATACCTAAATATTTAATTACTCGCCAATCACACACATCTCCGCAGAGCGAGCTTTCGAAGAGGAGGTATTGAGTTTGCTTCTGCGATTCTAGGGTTTTGAAGCTTTGGATTCGATCTCACTTCGTCGATTTGCAGGCGGATTTTAACCAGAAGGAGCAGAAATGGAGAAATACGAGAAATTGGAGAAGGTCGGGGAAGGAACATACGGGAAGGTTTACAAAGCCAAAGACAAGGAGACCGGTCAACTGGTGGCGCTGAAGAAGACGCGGCTGGAGATGGACGAGGAAGGGGTGCCTCCGACGGCGCTCCGGGAGGTGTCGCTGCTTCAGATGCTGTCTCAGTCGCTCTACGTCGTTCGGCTTCTCTCCGTCGAGCACATCGACAACAAGCACGGCAAGCCTCTGCTGTATCTTGTATTTGAGTATCTGGACACCGATCTGAAGAAGTTCATCGATACTCATCGCAAGGGGCCAAACCCTAGGCCCCTTCCTCCGACTATGGTCCAGAGCTTCCTCTTCCAGCTTCTCAAGGGCGTTACTCACTGCCACTCCCATGGAGTTCTCCACCGCGATCTCAAGCCCCAGAACCTGCTCGTCGATCGTGACCGCGGGATCATTAAGATCGCCGATCTCGGGCTCGGTCGGGCTTTCACTGTGCCACTGAAGAGCTACACTCACGAGATCGTCACTCTCTGGTACCGCGCTCCGGAGGTTCTCCTTGGGTCTACTCATTACTCTACGGCTGTGGATATGTGGTCTGTTGGTTGTATCTTTGGTAATGATGTGCTCCCCTTTCTCTCATTTTCGCCAATTTGTATTCACAGTTCTTAGATAATTGAATTCAATTGATCAATGGTTTTTGATAATTGATGCAGCGGAAATGGCCAGGAGGCAGCCTTTGTTCCCTGGAGATTCTGAGTTCCAGCAGTTGCTCCATATATTCAGGTGCTGTGTAATTTTGATGTTCATTAGGAAATTTCGTTCAAATTGGTTTAGGAAATTGGGAATTGACTTAGGATTTGATAGGTTGCTTGGAACTCCAACTGAGAAGCAGTGGCCTGGGGTTACTTCTTTGAGGGATTGGCATGTATATCCGGTGTGGGAGTCTCAAAATTTGGCTCGTGCTGTTCCATCACTTGGAGCTGATGGGGTTGACCTTCTAACGGTATAGCTGGCTAAAACCCATGATTCTGCTTTCTATTGTTTCATAGTGATTATATTAGTAGAAGTGATTTTTGCAAGATTTATGAGTTTGGTCATTGGAGATTTAAACAAGTCAGTTTCTGAATTTCATTTTGTTGTGTGCTTTGGATAATGCAGAAGATGCTGAAGTACGACCCGGCTGATAGAATCTCTGCCAAAGCAGCAATGGATCACCCCTACTTTGACAGCATTGACAAGTCTCAATTTTGATTTTGTTGTGATGCTGTTTTGCCATTTGCTTCATACTCGGTTTCAACTTTATCTTCTGCTTCAAGTTGTCAAGTGTTGTCATCATCCTGGTGACTTGTCATGCTATTATATGATGTTATTATGTTGTTACAACTCTCACTTTAAGTTGTTTCTTTCAATCAGTGTACTAGAGTTATCTTTTGAGCAAGGTTTCATTTATATAGTTTATATAGTTTGATGAAAGATTTAATGGTCTTTGATCCCTTTTAAATTTCATCTATGCATTTGATGGAAGTGTTGGATGCTGAATTTTGTGTTTGCCATGCATTTCAAATCTTTAAATTTGTTGCTAGTTCCTGATATGGCACACACATTTTAAATACGTATGCATTACTTTTCCTTTCTGAATATTTTTGTATCCTTGCCGTATTGATCGGATGGGATAGGATTGTAATAGGAGAAAGCACCCCCCTTAGCTGGCTTGGTAGATAAACCTTAGCTTCACAAATCACAGCCAACCATTCAAGGGAATAAATAAATTGTTCCCTCCCATCCTAATTAAACCCAATTATATCTCATTTCCTGCTATTCTTTTGCAAGATCTCTTTTCTCTCTCTTTCGTCTCCCAAACCAAAAGTTGAGGATTGTCTTTTCTCGTTCGTTCTTCGTCTAATCTATTGTCGTTGATTAGACTGAGATGCGGGTTATTGTAAATTTAGAGAAGAGACAAGCTACAGGTTTTGAGACGATCTATCCATAAGAAAGAGAAGAAGAGTGGCGTTGGAGGAACTTATTGGAGCAGGGAAATGGAAGGGTTGGATGGGATTATAGGGAAGCTGTTGGCAGGGAAGAGGAACAGAGGTAAGAAAATTCAGCTGGCAGAGGCAGAAGTCCGTAGCCTCTGCAACACCGCCAAGGAAGTCTTCCTCAGCCAGCCCAATCTCCTCGAGTTAGAAGCTCCCATCAACATATGTGGTAATTCTTTATTTATTTTTTACCTCTATTCTCTTCCTGCTTTCTTCCATCCTGTAATGCAACAGGCATCAACATCATCATGATGTTTTGTTATTACATCTATATATGTCTAGTGGTTGAATGATTCATCTCATTCATTATTGTTATCATCTTAAGTTACATATTTATTTCATATCTTACATTCAAATGTTTGTGGAATTTACTATTTATCATCTTAAGTTACGTAGATTTATCATCTTTAAGTTGCATATTTATTTCATTTCTTTCATTCAAATATTTTTCTTTGCAATCCGAAATGGAGTGAAATTCATTATTTATTATCTTACGTTACGTATTTACTTCATTTCTTACTTTCAAATGTTTGTTTTGCAACCCGGAATAGAGTGAAATTCTTGTTTCTTGATTGTACCAGTGTTACATTTATAAAACTATGAACTTAGAAGCAATGTCACATTTGATTGTTTTGTGATAATCGTGAGAAGTGAAATTCTTGTTTCTTGATTGTAGCAATGTTACATATGGAGTAAGCCATGATACATTTTATTGATTTGGGTTATAGGTGACGAGTGAAATTCTTGTTTCTTGATTGTAGCAATGTTACATTTATAAATTTGTGGAGTTAGAAGCAATGATACATTTGATTGTTTTGGGTTAACAGGTGACATACATGGACAATTTCCAGACCTCTTGAGGCTTTTTGAATATGGAGGTTTACCTCCAGATTCAAATTACCTGTTCCTCGGAGACTACGTGGACAGAGGAAAACAAAGTATTGAAACCATCTGCCTTCTCCTTGCTTACAAAATCAAGTTCCCCAATAACTTTTTCCTGCTTCGAGGGAACCACGAATGTGCTTCCATCAACAGAATTTATGGGTTTTATGATGAGTGCAAGCGCCGCTTCAATGTGCGCCTGTGGAAGACATTTACAGAGTGCTTCAACTGCTTGCCTGTGACTGCAGTCATTGATGAGAAAATAATCTGTATGCATGGTGGGCTCTCTCCAGAAATTGACAGCTTAGACCAGATCAGGGTTATAAAAAGGCCAGTTGATGTGCCGGACCAGGGACTTTTGTGTGACCTTCTGTGGTCTGATCCTGAGAGAGATGTTAAAGGATGGGGTGAGAATGATAGAGGTGTTTCTTATACCTATGGAGCTGACAAGGTTGCTGAGTTCTTGAAGAAACATGACCTCGATCTCATTTGTCGTGCACACCAGGTCCCTTTCTTTCTTTTCTCCTTAATCAATCATGTGTTCATGCTTTTCCTGTGGGACTTAGTGATTCCTATAAGGGATAATTTGAAAAATTGACTGTGTGGTTCACATTTTCTGAAGTTGGTGCCGTGAATAAATTTTTTTTGCACCATCAATTATGTTTAACAGAAAAGGGTAAATTTGGTCATGTGACATGCCCATGACTTCCCTTTTTCCTAAATATCGATTTTCTCAACTTATCTTCTAGAATATACAAAACTTTTCTTGAATTGGAAATTAAAAAAAAATAGATATCTGGTCATGTGACATGCAAATGACTTCCCCATATTTTTGGAGAATACCGATTTTCTCAACTGAAGCCTTGCAATGGGTTTTAGAAGATGGTACCAATTTGAAAAAAAATGTATACCACACTTTCAGTTTTTGCAATTACCCCTTTAAATAGCTTGCTATGTATCAGAGGAGGCTACAGCTACTGAATATAATTTGCTATGCATGAAGGAGGTTACAGCTACTGAATATAACCGTTAACTGCTGAAGTTAATATTGATGAAACAGGTAGTTGAAGATGGTTATGAATTCTTCGCAGACAGGCAGCTAGTGACTATATTCTCGGCACCAAACTACTGTGGAGAGTTCAATAATGCGGGTGCATTGATGAATGTCGATGCAAGCTTGCTCTGCTCTTTTCGGATAATCAAGCCCTGGGGAGGAAAAGCGGCAACATCAGCAGACTGAGCTGAGCTCATGCATGCGATGCTGCTGCAAATCAAGAATTAGAGATCAAATTGCATATATTGTATATATGAAATCCATCAATATTTACGTTGTTGTGTCATCCAGAGAGATTGAAAGAGTTGGTTACTTGAGATCATCATATGTATTTCCATCATTTTGTACATTCCCAACCTATAGACATATTGGGAAAACCTGTTTTCTACTCGAAAGAAGTGAAAATAGTTTCAGGATTGGAAAAAAATGTTTGTTTGTATTTTGTAAAATCAAATGTTCTGGATAGTTTTTGTTGGGTGATTACAAATAGTTGTGCAGATGAGTACTCACTTGGAAATAACTTCGTATTTTTCTTGTCACAAATAGTTACTTAGAAGTTAGAAGAATTATCACGTTGCACTGTCTTACAATTTTAACACACATTATGAAAATGCCCTTAACTTTCAAAAACTACAATACCGTTACTTTTTTTAGATATCAACAATACATTACACGTCCACTTCTGTTGTAGTAATGTAAAACTACACAAACCCCCTAAAATACACCTTTCTCGGGTACTAAACTGTTCCTCTTTGAGTTTTAGATTTACAAAATAACGTCATTTGCCCTATTAGGGAGTTAATTTTTCCAGCAAACTCGAGGAACAAATTTAATTTTTTTATATTCAAAGAGCATTCCTGATATTTTAAAACATTTGACAAGTTACGGATGAGAAATGAGAATGCATATAATTAGAGGATAGTGTAGTTTTCCCTAGTAACTATATACCATTATCTCACTTTATCAGGTAACTATTTGCAAGTGGACAATCCATATGATTATCTATTTGTAATTACCATAGTTCTTTGCAATTAGACAATCTATATGTAATTACCCTATTTTATTGAGATACCCACCAATGAGCAATTTATCTATGTAACTATCTGTAATTTCCCTTCTTTTTTACAATATAAGAGTTCGATTTTCCTCTACCTCCACTACTGTAATTTGCAACATCAATAATGAGAACTTGAAAAGGATGATTAGGCCTAAAAGTGAATAGCTCATCTATCAGCTACATAAGCTTAAGATTTTACCTAACACAATGCTCAAAACACTTTACAATCACCTAACATTACATAGGGCATTTAAGTCTCCCAATCCGTGATGGGCCCCGACAAGCTTTTGCTAACCAACTTCTGTAGCAGTTCTATAGCACCTCAAAAATTATATAAATTACGAAAATACCAAATATTCAGTTCGACCATACATGAACGAGACCATGTGCGTTGCCAGTATAAATCTCATTCCGCTCCTCGTCATAGAAAAGTGAAGTTATGTCTTCCAAAGCCACGGCAACATTGCTCATCATCCGGGATGATTCAACCCGCTTCTTTGAGCTCCCACTACTGCTGCTGGCCCATTTGATTTTGGGCCCATCACTCGTTGCGTTTATCTTAGCCAAGCATTTCCCAGTCAAGATGTTGCTAATGTGGATAGACCCAGCTGCATTGGACAAGCAAAATGTTAGATTAACAGAAACAAGTATAACTGTTCATTAAGTCGCAACATAATCAACTTAATTGACATGTAAGCAGGCATCAACTGAACACCTTGAGTGTCAAGTCACAGTAGATAAATTAAATGGTTAATTGCATATAACTAGTAACTACCTTTATGAACTGCCCACAAACAGATGAACTCATAGTAAAGTTTGCAGACACATGACTACCTTATAAATCTTCATGTGTTACCACCAGACAGACGGAAATCGTCAAAAAAATTGATTGTAACTTGACTTACACTTGAGTGTAAAATTTTAAATATCCAAAACTACTTATTCTCAAGCTTTACTCTCAAAATTCAATTTGATTTTCGTTATCAAAATCCTCCAAGGAATCCTATTGAAATAGGAAGATTAAAGATGGGAATGAGTAGTTTAGGATATTTTAATATTTTAAACACATGTAATTAAAAAAAATGATGATTTGTGTCTATTTTGCACGATGGTGACACATCGAAATTCACAAGGGTA
>JAYMSU010001214.1:0-10970 GCA_036897765.1 Erodium chrysanthum | reverse complement strand
ATTTTCATAATTTTATAAAAATTTGATTCTATACTAAAAAAAAATCCTTAAAATATGGTTACTTCTAGATTTCAACGGCATAGAATAGCTTATATTTTTAATATTGATTTTTTTTTTGTGGCCAGCAAAGAGAAACTTCTACACCCATCATGAGTTTCATGTCAGAAACAGTTGGCATTATTAATTCCCATATGATAGATTGGACAAAGGATAGTAATACAAAATTCCGAAAAATCAAAGTGAATAATGTAAAAAGTAGGAATTTTATATGATAGATTGGACAAGAACAGTTATACAAATTTACGAAATAATCAAAGTGAATAATGTAAAACTAGGGTTTTTAGTCATGAATCATGATTACCTGGTCACACTCCTGCTCAAGGACAGTACCATCTCCAAACCTTGTCTCTATTTCGCCTGCTGATAGGACATCCAGCTGGTCTATGTACTCAGATGACTGTTTACTGAGACACCTCTCTTTACAAATCACCTGCACGGGAGAAGCAACACTAATGAAGTCATATGTAGTTATGTACTTCAAAACACCAATACAATGAATGTATAAGGTACCTCTCCAAAACCATAACCACCAAGCTCTCTTTCCAGTTTTTCTCTCTCAGTTATCTCCTCCTCTCCCCATGAAGATAAGCATGGGGTAGTGGTGTGGGCAGCAGATGAACCAGCTCCCTCAACAGAGATGCTCTCATAGTAAAAAAGCTTATATATCATGTAAACACATGTTAGTTATGATGCCTGAGTACAGGATGATACAATTACACTTATTAGCATGCAATACCTGAAGGAACAAAAGACAACCACCAACAGCACGCTGTTTTCCCTGGCGAAAGCGAGATACCTCCCGCACTAGCCGATCAAGCAAAAACTTCCCCCAGTTGAACTGATGGACAATATCCATATTTGTCAAAAAATGAAGGAATGAAGGGCTCACATCTAGCCTTGCTGTTGGTGACAAGACGGTTCCCAAAGCGTAGAGGATAAATGATCTCTTAAAATCTTCTCCTGCTTCTGGAACACCTAAACGCTCCTCTAAAAGGCGTACTGAAATACCACGATTTGTAGCATTATAACTATGACGTAAATCTGCAATCAGGTCATCGGGCCCCGAGTTCACTACATCCTTCCCATCAGCAGCTAATCCCATTACCAGTTCCACATCATTTGGAGATAAGGGAATATGCTCACCACAAATGTCCAAGCTGCGTCTTGTAGTATTAAACCTCTCTAATAGCCAAAGGCACAAACTGCGACGCAGAGTCCGGCATCTAAGAGTGAGAAGGCTGCCAAATCCCATGCTCTTTACTGCTAACTTCTGTTCAGGTGTGAGGCGCTGTAGAACATTGAATAAGCGGCCAGGGGAGCATCTGGTGACTAGTTTTGTCTGCATTACATGAACTGGAAGATTCATTTGATGCAACACATGCATGAGAACTACCACCACGGGACACATTACCTGTTTCCTTGGCTTAGGGGTACGAGCAGGAGTGGTACTCAAGTAGTCATCCCACACTTCACGGGCACGCCTAGTGTATTTCGCTTTCTCTTCAATGCTCATTGACTTCCAAGCTTCAGATGCCGCCTTTGTGGCCTAAAATGACAAAGCAACCATGCCCAATTATAACCTCATGAAGTTATTATAAATACAATCCAGTATACAATAATTTTGAAGTGAACCAAGATGTTTACAGCTTTCAGGCCTGAAGACTCGGGATGGGAAGCACTGTATTCCTTAATAAACTCCCGGCTACAACATTTAATTTAGAAAATAGTATGTTAGTAATGATAAAACAAAGTGGCGCATGGTTCAACAAGGGGAGTTCTAAGAAACTAGTAGTCACCTGAAATATACCCAAGAGCATGCAGGTCGAGTAGAAACTTGTTTCTTCTTCTGCCTCTTCTTTTTTCCTTCTGATGTAATATCCTCTTCTGCCTTTCTCTTTCCCGCTTCAACAACTCCTTTGCTTGGCACCTGAAATTATAAGATGAGAAGCAAGATATAGTTCTCAGAGTTCTCTATACTTTAAAACTAAAAGTAAGAAGATCCTATTTTGGTAGCCCATCTTTTAAAGCTTGCAACTTTTCGTGAAACAAATATAAATGTCTTCACATATGCGTAAAGTTATCTTTGCTGCGAGGAAAACAATTTCATAGAAAACATATATTAATAGAAAACGTTTCCCAGACTATTAGTTTTAGATTTGATAATAAAAGTAACATAATGATAGGTGCGCAATGTTTAAAAAATACCACTCATTAATAGTTTAAAATTGACAATACTGTGAGACATCTTGAAATGAAAACAATGCCAACAAAAATGGGCAGATGGAGTACATAAGAAGAGACCACATCAAAGAGTTCTTTTGTCAAATAAATCGATAGATTCAATACAATATCACCAGTCCTAGAAAGTAGAAATACAACAGAAGTGTTTAGCTTCAACCAGAAAGGGACTTCTCTTGAGCACATTTGGATTCTAAAATCATACAGTTCAATTTCATAGAGTTGGTAAAACAATATAAGCATGCATGGGTTTATGATGTAACTATACCAATTACTAAATTACTATGTTAACCTTGTTGTCATTTTACTGTGGAATTGATAGTTAATATGCAGATTTGGGGGGGATAAATTGGCGTTGACAATGATTATGCCACAATATCATACGATGTGGAAATGATATCATACAGCATGCCATTTTAGGAGTATAATGACTCGGGGTTATAACTGGTGTTTAGATCACCACACTAAATATAACCATAAATCGTAGTGACTAGCCTTATGACAGAAGCCCTGAAAGTTCTGCATCACCTTAGGCTCGGTAAACTAAAAGGGTATAAATCCCAGGTACCCCCTTTTTCCTACTCATAATTTCACTTGTTATAGCAGATATAAATAACAGCTCTTCAAGCTGATTTATTATAAGCATTACTGAGTGGTACATCTTTCCTGCTACCTAAGGTTGGACCTTGGGCTTTAAACTTGTGCTATGTTGATGCTACAGAGTATCCTAGTGAAGAGGTTTTAAGACTTTTAGGTGACCAAATCATATAACTGAGCTTTAAAAAATTCCAGAAAAATGCCACTCAAGTTCAAATCCAACAGTCATTCACAGTGCTACTTTTGGGTAGTACGTCATGTACATTTGAGAAATGCCCTCATAAAAATGCTGTATAGATAACGCAGTTGCATGAAAAATGAACAAACTTGAAAATACACAGAAATTTAAAGAAGAATTTTAGGGTTTGAGAAGCAGAACCATGACTGAGGCGACGAGAGAGCTTGCAGCCAACAAGGGGAACTCCAGAAGAAAGTTGTAGGGTTAGGGTTTTAGAAATGTAGTGCAGTGAGGTTGAGTGAAATTGAATGAAGTTGCCGATTTTGAAGAAGAAGAAGAAGCACTCTGCAACTGTTTCTGTTGGGGTTTCGAATTCGCTTCTTCTTCTGTTATCTTCCGTTGAATCACACTGTGCTCTGCCCTGCTGTGCTGAGTTGTACTTTCTCATTTTGTTTTTGTTTTTGCATTTCCTTTTATTTTTATTCATTTTTAGGGGTGAAATAATTAAATTACAGTGTTCTGTCAATCCCACTCAAGTTCAATATGAGCCCCAAGACTAAGAGCATCTAGAGCCGAGTTTGGGAAATGATTTCAAGTAGATTGTCTTAAAATCGATAAAATTGATCTGTTGTGGGTCTGCAGTTTATTTTGGAACGGGATTCAGGAGAACTGTATTGATTCCGAAATCGACACGATCATTGCCGTTTCACGCCACCATTGATCAATCTCTGGTTGACACATAGCTCATGTGTTTGTGATGTTGTGGTTTTTGTGACTATTTAGCCCAACAATCACAACGGTTATTTATTAAAAACATATTATTATTTTTATTTTGAAAGAAGCCAACCATACATGGATGATGGCATGGAGTTGTAGTAATTATGAAATTTGTTTCATTGTGTGTGTGCTTATCCACGTGCTTGTCCGAGAGACCATGAGAATGAGTTGCACCAAAATTTGTGCCATCATTTTTTGTCCACCTATATATGGCCCTATCTTTAGTATTTGAGTTGAATTTTATGTTTGGGCTGCAATTTTTATTCATATTATATAAAGATTCGAACGTTAATTTTTTGTTTATGAAAGAGAACTCTTAATTATTATATTAATTGAAATGGTCGTATTTAGATTCAAACTCTAATCTACTTGTCTGTTAGAGGGAGCATCTAATCACTACACCATCGTAATCTAACAAATCCAGTTATTATCTATTTCTTCTAGACACCACTTGCGGTCTTCTACATACATAACAGGAAGATAAAAGAAAAAAAATACTTGGGTATATATTTGTATTTTGAATTTATGAGGATAGAGTCTATGTGCTTTACATCTAATAAATGCAGGATTAAAAAAATAATTATATATATTTCGGGTCCTAACTTATGGAATTAATTTTTGAGTTTTCAAAAAAAGATAAGATCAATTAATGTCAAATATATATATACATGTCTCGCTCACTAATTAAAAGGATGACATTTCTTCAAAAAAAAAAAATTAAAAGGATGACAAAATATATGCACTCAACACATAAGGTATGATAATATTGACCAAACCCGATCTTGCAACCAAAAAGTAAGAGGGTTACTAATGTCTTGTATATGCATGATAAATATAGTGAGAATGGTATGAATGAGGAGAAATACTGAAACAAAAAACCGCAATTACCTCAAAATTCAGTTGAAATAGGTCCAAAACATCAGTGCTGTTTTATCGGTTAACTGTCGGTCTTTCAACACAAAAGTCGGTAGCCGACCAATAGACCTCCGGTTCAACATTTTTCACACAGCTGGTGCTCCATCCGATTTTTTCGGTTCGGTGCCGGTAGTGGCCGTTGATGATCGATATTTCGGTTTCCCGTTACATTTGAACCCTAATATATACTATATCACAGAGAAACATCGATGGATGGATCAAGTCAAGGTTTATGGAAATATATATAGGTTGCAGTGTTGGGGTTTTATAAGCACAAGATGTCATTTCAAATTTATTTGGTTCGCTTCTTCACGGTACATATTCATTCAAAGCCTTGAATATGTCTAACTATATCATCCACATCATATCGGATATATGTATGAACTTTTCAAAAAAGAGGATATATGTATAAACTCGATTAAATATTGGTTTCTCTAGAAGTAATTAGACTTCAAAAATGTCTAATCTTATTGAACGTTTATGTAAGTACCAAAATTTTCCACGTACAGTATATTCTTATGAGTATACTCGTGTTCAAGAATCAACCAATCAGATGTACAAAAATAGGCAATCTATTCAATAAAAGAAAGGACAAGCCACCAAATGTGGCTACCGCAGAAAAGCATAACCTATCAGCAAATTTCATAGCACCAGACCTAACTAGCTATGGAGTTTATGCATCACCAAACTAATTATAAGCTAATAGATTTGAAGTCTTAAGTTCGCAACTGATCGCAATTGGTAAGAGAATCCTGTTATCTCATCACGCGTATACTTTATGATCTTCAAGTAGGTGAGTTGATAAGTACAAGGGCTAGGGCTAAGTGAAGGTGGTGTGGTGCAGGGTCGGCTGGTCCATAAAATAAGTACAGCAATTGCTTTAGGTTTGAGTTTTCATGTCATACTTTTGACCAAATTCAAAACCATGTCACATGTCATACTTTTGAGAATTGTGTGTGGTAGCTGGGCTCTTTCTAATGTACCTAGTTTTTAGGGAGGGTTAACTCTTACCATCAGAGCACAGGTGAAGTAAAACTGATTGCAGATAACAGAACAAAATGACACAGAGCAGTCTTGCCCTAGTTTTCATTCACAAGTTTAAATCACACAAAGTTAGGTTCTATATTTCAAGAACAAAAACTATGCAAGTTATAATTGGACCTCCAACAAGGCAACATAAAATAAATAGGGATAATTTATGAAAATTTGTGTCACGGTCAACTCCCCTAATTGCAATCAATGAATACTCCAGTCTGTTTACAGCAGCTGGTTAGTGACAGAAAGCCCCCATCATCTGACTCATACGCTAAGTGCGCCGAGCTACACTGCTTTCTCCATTTCTTATTGGGTAGAAGTAAGGATGGCTCTGCACAACACAACAGTCATTTGCTTATGCATCAATGTGAATCAGCTCATCAGGTTTTTTCAATGACACTAGAATGAAGAATATAAACAGAATTTAATTTGAAACTCATAGTCTAGAGCATTGTTTAAACAGTTTTCCTCAGAACACATCTGAACTAAGGTTTTCAGGCTTTACCATTGCGTCTTTTGCCGTTGGTCTCTCATGGTGATCATAACGCAGCAATTTGTCAAGGAAGTCAACAGCCTGATTCAGCAATAAATTACATGTATTCAGTTATAGGATGTAATATTCAAACACAAGCACAAGCTGAGGGTACACACTTTAACATAAAACTGAAAACGGATTATACCTCAGGATTTGCCAAATGCTGATTATCGGAGTTAATGAACTTTGTCCATGGCTTCCGGCTATGCCTGAAAGCAAGGAATGAAAATTCTCAGTAAGAATTGATGGTCTTTGGAAATGAAAGAGGATCAATAGTTGTACATATGGAGTAATATCACCAACCTTCCAACCAGGGCTGCAAGATGTGGATCTAACTCTATGCGATACTTGTTCAGATAAGCATTTAATTCATCTGTCCCAAGTACCTGTTGCACACAAGAAAAGTAAATTGCGCAAAAAATTACATATTTAATTGTTAAGAGCCTGCACACCCTACCCCAAGAAACATAAAAGCAGACTATTCACGAGTAAACAAATAAGAAAGTGTTTTCTTAATGAACTTCCCAACCAGCATTCAGGTACAGCAAAAACACCCTTGAAAGAAAATTGACCAAACCAATATATATACTAAACGTTGAGCAGAAAATTACACATACCTTGGCTATTTTGACAAGTTGATCATAGTTATCTTGCCCATAAAAGAATGGCTCCTTACGGAATATCTGTATATGACAACCCTCAACAATAAGCATCATAAAAAAAGAGCATCATATATCAAATTTTGGACCTCCTTGCCATCTGCCATCCATGGATGAATATGCAAGCAGGTCAATATACATTAACCAATGGCATCACCAAGAATGTCTCAATGCCTAACATACTATTTATTTTTTTGCACCATCTTATTCAGAGTAGGCCATTTTGCAAGTTCTCAAAATCATGTCCAATATATAGGGTTAAAAGGGACAATCAAAGAGGTAAATTAAGAGTTGAAACTTAAAGATACCAACAGATACATATGTCCAGACAGAGACCCATGATGAAAGTGTAAAAAGAGAATCTGATATACACAGTGCCATAGTGTACTATAAATGCCACACCTGAAATCAGAACAAACCAACTTTACAAGGGAAAAGTAGTCGATATGTTAAATGCTTACCATCCCAGCGAACATGCAACCAAGGCTCCACAAGTCTAAAGAGTAATCATAGTCTTGCAAATCAACAAGAAGCTCAGGACCTTTGAAATATCTGCAGAAAGTACAGGAAGAAAACAACACGCAATCACACAAATAAATTGACAACATAAAAAATTTAATCAGAAACATAATGCCAACTCATGATTTCACATAATTTATTAATAATACACCAACACTTTTAGGTCTTTTAGAAATATTTCATCATGCAATATAACTTAGCTAGATTTGTCCTATTAGCTTACCAGGAAAGTGATGCCAATTATTCACATTGGACGATGCAGTTACGAGAACATTAACCAAAGAGAGGAGCATGATGTGATTATAATAGTAACACAGTCAAACATGCTACAACTTAACGATAAAAATTCCCACACCATGTATTACACATCTAACACCCCCCTGTAACACCCTTTTTGTGATGGAAAAGGCAAAATACGAAGTAAACCAGTAAGAGAAAATCATTGGCTAGTAGCACACAAATGTTCAGTACTAGTAATTTATACAACAATACAAGGCTAAAGAAAGGGCAGTAAGTGCAGTAACAGAAAGGCAACCGAACAAAAAAAATCATCCGATTCAGGAGTTCAATCATCAACTGCATGAAAGAAGAAAAAATAGCAAAACATAATACCAACCTTGAGGCAACACGGACATTGTATTCTTTTCCAGGATGGTAGAACTCTGCAAGTCCCCAATCAATAAGACGAAGTTTACGTTGCTCATGATCAATCATCACATTATGGGGTTTCACATCTCGATGCATAATACCTTGAGAGTGGCAATAATCCAATGCCTGCACGCAAAGATTAATAAACTTAAGGATTCCAACATGCAGACACACTAAAAATTTACAGTTTCAAATGCAATAGATCAATGTAATTGGGGTTGTAAGACAATAAGACATCATATATAAACACATAATGAATATACGTAGAAAGCTAGCCCCAACAGTACAAGAGAAATAATTCAGTCATAACCTACAATGTGTATGATTCCTGTTAACCACTAGCTCTAAAGAGCAAACATCAATGTGTTTTACAAAGCCGATGAGGGACCTAAAAAATAGTTGAAAATCCAAGATAAACTTTGATTTCACTTCAGTAACAAGAGATGGCTTAAACCAATTTTCTCTATCCAAATTTTAGACTCCCACTATGCACTTGAAAATGTTCCTCTGGTTTCAAACAAGACAATATAAGGGAACAGGTTTATCTGGAATAAATAGCTTCTAAATCTGATGACTATAGGAGAAATGAAGCACCGTGATCTTACAGCAGCAAAATATATATATATATATCCAGAGAAATATAAAATGCAAATAAGAGGTGTGTAACCGACATGCATATCTTATCTATTTGAAAAATAAAAGATGGTGTGCTTGCCTTCAACAGCTCATAGATGTAATACCGAATGTCTCTATCAGACAGTGTAGGGTAAAGCACTTTAAAATCTGTATTATTCACATATTCAAAGATAAGGCTGGGGGTCTTCGATTGCTGATCTCTAACAATATCAAGCAGCTTGATAATATTCGGTCCGCCACAAAGATTCTGTAGTATTTTGATCTCCCTCTTAATCTGCAATTAGTATATAAAAAAACTTAGTCTTCGCAGACTTAGCCAAGAAGGTAAGCATACAAGTTCTATAAATCAACATGCTTTTGAAAAAAAAAAGGTTAAAAGAGAGGGATGGAGTAGATATCACGAGAACAGTATCCAGTCAGCCTATAGCTTATAATAAAATATAGCAACCCCACAAACAAAACAAAGTTCCCAAAGATTGCACAGGAGTACAATCTCTAAGTACATAGTTTAAAAAGGCGGTTGAGCCATGCAATTTGATAACACTTCAGAAAATGACTGTTTTAAAAATCACTTGAAGCTTATGCCTCGAGGCTTAAGCCTCAAGGGATTTTTAAGACTATGATAAGTATGAATTCAACAATGGATTCCTTTCAAAATCTCACACATAAAAATACAGCTCTCAACAATCATCACTGTCATGATACAATATAACCCCAAAAAATCCAGATAAACAAATAGAATATTGATAATTTTTCCACAATGTTCTAGTACAATTCTTAATTGACAGCTAAACATTGATTGAATCAAACTTTACAGCCAGCATTGCTCCTGATGCATGATTACCAACAAAAAAATTATCACCATGCATGACAGAAGTCAATTCGATTTGCTACCTAGAGAACATTTGCTGCAAGATATGGAGAATGGAGATAAAGCTGTTCACGATCTCGAACAAATCAATCCTAAGGTTCCATAACTCCATTGATACTATAAATACAACCAGGAAAGGAAGAAGTATCTACTCAAGATAGAACTCAAAAATCCTGCCGCCCACAAACTGAATATAAGATACAAATCTCTCGTCAGTGTTTCAAAGATGCTATACCGATCCATAAAACCTAATTTTCTACATCTCTAATTCCAATTAGCATAACCTCAGTACTTTTTAGCATTCACAATACACTCTTAAGGTGCAAAGTCAACTGTTTCTAACATTGATCTACATTCCCATACAGCAAAGACAGTATAACAACCAATTGAAGGTTGAAGGGAATGGCACACTAGAAAGAAATGCCAGTTATGCAACCCACCTTCTTCTTCTTCACAGGTTTAAGAATCTTAATTATACACTTGTCATTATCAGTACAGTGAACACCTTGAAAGACTTCACTGTATTTCCCTCTGCCAACCTTCTTCACAACCTCATAATCATCCTGCTCCCTGCGTAGTTCATCAAACAAGGCATATCTTCAGATGAATTTTCCACCAGACTAAGAAAAACTTCATTAATTACCGAACTACGAGTCTAAGCCTATTTCCCTTCAAAATCAAAATGTGTCAATTTGGATAATCAATTAACATAAAAGTTGAGCTCACTCTAAATCAAACATTCAATGGCGATAAAATTACCCCCATTGCACAGTGAGATTCTCGTAGTCCCAATACTCTTTAGGCCGAACCACATTAACATCAGAGTAAACCCTGGA
This sequence comes from Erodium chrysanthum, assembly GCA_036897765.1. Taxonomy (NCBI): domain Eukaryota; kingdom Viridiplantae; phylum Streptophyta; class Magnoliopsida; order Geraniales; family Geraniaceae; genus Erodium; species Erodium chrysanthum. Next base: position 466 of record JAYMSU010001214.1, on the reverse strand, counting down.
GTTTGAGGCCGCGCCAGGGCGGCGGATGGCTTTCCGAATCTTCTGCGCCAGGATTTCGGCTTGATGCGGCGACTCTGCGGTCGAAGCTTGATGCGATTCCTCGGAGGACGAAGTGGCGGCGGGGAAGGAGGCGAGAGAAGAAAATGAGGATGAAGCGAGAGAGGAAGTAGCTGTGATGTTGTAGGGTTGCGGTGAGTTATGGCGATGCTTCAAGATTGGCGATGAAGACGATCATCGAACCCTTCTCTTTCTCTCACGCCTTTTTTTTTTTTCCTCTTTCTTAATTTTCATCAACAATTTCTCTACGACATCGTTTGAATGATCACAAAACAAACGATATACAACAAATAGTGTGGGACCAATTACCTATTCTCAAATAGGACTATTCATGGCCGGTTAATCGAACCGATAGAGGTTTTTGGTGCTAAACCGACATCCCGGTTTTATCTTTTCCGACACCGGCGGA
>JAYMSU010001213.1:0-10973 GCA_036897765.1 Erodium chrysanthum | reverse complement strand
GGGAGGGGACGGTGGAGAGATCTGTTACACCACCGCCCCTAATCGTTGAGAACGACGGAAGAGGAGCAAGAGAAGAGGGAGAAAAGATGAAGACGGCTAGGGTTTTGATGGGGAATTATGTCGTTACATCTTAAGATCAAAATATAACATTAAGAAATCTAAATACTACGGTAACAAATAAAACATGTTTTTGGATGTAAATGAAACTTTTTTTTTTCGAAAGAAAAGGTTGACTTTGTAAGACCATTCGCCAAACAGACCCTTATCCCGGACTCCGAAGAGTCGGATTTTCCCGCCAAAATTAACCCCCTTTGGAGGCAATGTATTTGTTTTCGCTTCCCATCCCTCTCTGTAGATCTGAAATGAGCGATACTGATGATTCCAGATTTTAGGGCATTTCAGCCATACTCATCAGTCGCTTCTGCAAGAGCAAGAAGAAGATGGGAATTCAAGGGCTTTTGCCTCTATTGAAGTCCATAATGGTGCCCATCCACCTCAAGGACCTCGAGGGCTGCTCTGTCGCTGTCGACACCTATTCATGGCTCCACAAAGGTGCCTTGTCCTGCAGCACACAGCTCTGTAAGGGCTTGCCCACCTCCAGGTTCCTCCTCCTCTCTCTCTCTCTGTTGAATTTCATTTCTAATGTGCGATTTCATGTTTGTTTAGATCGATTTTTTTTATCGATTCTGGGTAATGGGCATTTTTCTGTTTGGTCGATTCTGGTGTGTCCTGCTTGCAAGCTTCGCACTTTTGATAATCGTTCTTGTTTTATGGAAAATGGCTTTATGGGTTTTTCTTGCATTGGCCATAACATGAAAGGGGATTTTTTATAACATGCTATAGTGAATACGATTTTCGTATGATGTGTGCATTTTTTTACAGGTAGTCTGTTATGGATTTTGTGAGGGTTAATAGATTAGAGAATATACTTCTACATGCTATATTTACAGAATAGATCTTTGTATGATGTGTGCATTTTGTTTCTGATCTTCCAGGCACATTGACTATTGCATGCACAGAGTAAATTTGCTCCGGCACAATGGTGTTAAACCTATTCTTGTATTTGATGGAGGTTTTCTGCCAATGAAGGGCGAACAAGAGAACAAGAGGGCGAGGTAAGCTTTACTTGTCAAAATCTGTCTCATTTGCATTTGTAAAGCATACATTCTTGAAATACTCATCAAGTCAACGAAGGCTTAGTCCCAAGTAGTTAGAACGTGTTAGAGGCAAATCTGTTTTACTTGTTCAATATATTTGTTAAGGTATGTTGAAGTGTTTAACAAGGTGTGGTATGAATACTTATGGTTTGTGATTTGAGCTTTTGGTAATTACATGGACAAAACTTCAACTTATATTTATACACGCAGGTCGAGGAAAGACAATTTAGCACGTGCTATTGAGCATGAGGCTAATGGTAATTCTAAAGCTGCTTATGAGTGCTATCAAAAGGCGGTTGATATTTCACCTTCAGTTGCACATGAACTTATCCAGGTAGGATATTTCGTTTAATAGCTTCAAACCAAAAGGAATCAGGATACCTCACACATTAATTGAGGAGGGTATACCAACCCTTAAATGAAATTTATATTTCTAGTTTTAGATGTTGTTATATCTTATTCTATTGATATGGTCGTGTGTGTGTGTGAAGGTCTTAAAGCGGGAAAATGTACAGTATGTTGTGGCTCCTTATGAGGCAGATGCACAAATGACCTTCTTGGCAATCAGTAACCAGGTTGATGCAGTTATTACTGAGGACTCCGATCTTATACCATTTGGCTGTCCCAGAGTAAGTGATACAGGTTGAATCTTTATGTTTCTTGTCTTAAAGAGTGAAATTTCTATTCCATGTACGTTACTGTGCTGACTCCTTGGTTGGGCTGTAACTTTTGCTTCAATCTAGATTATATATAAAATGGACAAATTTGGACAAGGTGTTGAGTTTCGTCATTCCATGCTACACCGAAACAAGGAGCTAAGTTTTGCCGAATTTACTAAACAGATGCTTCTTGAAATGTGTATTCTAAGTGGATGTGACTACTTGCCATCATTACCAGGAATGGGCCTGAAAAGAGCTCATGCACTAATCAAACAATTTAAAAGTTATGACAAGGTGAGTTTCATTGTGAATGCAATTCATGGCTATGTAAGAAGTTATTTTCTGTCCTAACAGTTCCATACCTTTTTCCCCAGGTAATAAAGCACTTGAGATATAGCACTGTTGCAGTTCCTCCTCTTTATGAAGATTCATTCAAGAAAGCAATATTAACTTTCCATCACCAACGAGTTTATGATCCTGCCCTTGAAGATCTTGTGCATTTGTCTGACATATCTGACAACATTGGAGATGATTTGGACTTCTTAGGCCCATATCCTTTTTTATATATCAATATCTCATTATTTAAGTATTCTGTATGTTTATTCTGTTCTATTGCAATGAGAAGTGCAATTCCTTAATGTGGAATACATGTTTACCACAACATGTGGCTAAAGGTATTGCTAAAGGAGATATTGATCCATTTACACAGATGCCATTTCAGGTATGTTATCAATCTCACTTCTTAGGTAAAGCTAAAGGATTTTAAGGTTTTGCATGGGTGGGTGAAGTTCTGAACTAGAGCAAACATACATGAAAATTGAAAAGTAGAATCCTATTGCAAATGGAATACTTAGAGGTGATGTTAATTGGAAACATGAAGCATCTGGCTGATGCTGTTGTAGCCTAGTGTTTATTTTCCACCAAGAGTTGAGAAATAAGATCGTGAATGATGGAAGCTCTTTAGAGAAAACTGTTTTCCACTAATAGTTGCTATTCTTCCCTGTTGGTTAATCATCTACTTGCTGTAAACTTGCACCTAATAAATGAATTAATCCAAGGTTGTTTTTAGATATATAGCTTCAAATTTAACTTTGAACAGCACATTCAAACCCCTTTAAATTTGTACCGTTCTTTTTTGGTGAACGACACTGATTGTTGGGTGCAAAATAAGTCCCACGTCTAGATTATATAGTCAATCTGACATGCATAACCAAACTTTTAAATTTTAAAATCTAGAATTTAATTATACTTGCTCAAAGTAACATTTCCTCTTTACTCATACCTCTTTAGATATTTTCATGATTTAACTTCCATTTTATTGACCAACAGGGTGAAAGAGCTAGTACCGGTTTAGAGCTTGCTGCCCCCTCTCAACTCAAGAATGCTAAAAATGAGAGTCAAAGGAAAAAGCTAGATTTACCTGTGCAGAAGAATCTCCTGACTAAGTACTTCTGTATCCATGAAGCTACTTTATGCTTAGCTTTGGTTACTGTTTTCTTCTTTTACATCTTGTTTTAAAATATTGATGTGAAACTTATATTACAGTTAATGAAACTTTCTGCAATTTTCATAGTCTCCTCCATATATACAAATTTTGACAGAAATGAAAGTGGTCTTTCTTTTACAACACATACATGTTTTCGATTTGTGTTTCCTTAACGTCCAAAGGCTTTGCATCCCTTGAGGCCAAGAGAAATTTTAGAGCCCCTCGGATATCACCTAAACCTCCAAGTCCAACTAATAACTCAACTCTCACTGTCGATGAAGATTTGGCCGCGAATGCTGCTGCTGATGGAATAAACTGCTCACCACCATCCTCACTTGACACTGAAATCATGAGCAGTGTCTCTCCTCCCCCAATTTCAGTAAGTAATATGAATTATTGCAATTGTAAATTTCAGTTAAGTATCACCTATTAGTAAAACTTTTCTTTTGGCTTTTTATGGTATAACAAGTGCATTTTTTTCCTTTATATATTAGGTGGAAGATGATTTCACAACTGAAGTTCCCGTCTCCTCAGAATCTCCAAAACACAGTAAGAATCTGGTTTTTCCTCAGATATGCCTATAAAAATTGCAGCTCATAAGTATACTTAATGCTCACTAGTATGTTTGTGAACACTGAAGGCACAGTGGATCAGACGATAAGTTCAGAACATGCTTGCCTACAGCAACCTGGTCAATTAATACATAGACCTTGTCAAGTGCTGCACAAGGAGCGCAACAGTAAGATTGTCCAAGATACAGTTAAGGAAACAGAGAACAGAAGAGTCATTACAAGGAGTTCCTATTTTCAGCATAAGCCGATACTAGAAAGTGATCAAGGCAGTAAAGAGGAAACTGATAATGATTTTACCGATACAACTGAGAATGCAATTCCTAAAGATGTTTCTTTCAGGAATTACAGTTTTGATGGCGCAACATTGAAAAGAAAGAACACTCGTGATGACATTGTTGAAATGGTATGTGCTTTAAGTGTGCTCTTTTCTTTCTGTTTTGGTGTTATGTTATGTGATATTTATACTCATCTGCCACAGGAAAATGTCAGATCCAAGGTCATCCGCACAAATGAGTCTTTTCCTGATAACGGTATGTACAATGGCTGTGAAAATAAATACATTTCGTGGGCAATTAGGATTGAACTTAAAATTATCCCTGACCATGGAAATATATAAATATATTTACAGAAGTGCAAAAGGAAGAAGGAAAATTTGGATCAGACATATCCCATTTAGGCCATTACTCTGACATAGCAGAGCAATCAATGGAAAGATTTGTTTCAGTAATATCGTCATTCAGATATAAACCATCTGGCTCTCGGGCAAGTGGCCTTCGTGCCCCTCTTAAAGATGTTCAGAATACAAATACCAATAGGTAATGCATTCAACCCTTCGATTTCGATGCCTAACACTTTTGCTCTTGGTTATATTGGCTGCTAAATATCAGTTGATGACTTGGTCTATGTTTGCTGAAGGTCAAATGTCGGTGCTGATTTCAGTCAATTTGCATATATGCCAAGTAACAAGAAGGCTACCTCAAGACGTTGGAGATGATGACTTTGGGTTATATTTACCTACAAATGAACAAATTGTACAAGCAGATTTGTTGGTTTTTTGATATGGGGTGCTTCAGAAATACTATTGGGTGAGTTAAAGTTTTGCTTCTTCCTTTTCTCTTGTTCATTTACTATTAATTGGTGTACCATGGTTTTACTTATCCATCATTTGAATCTGTGTAGGGTTGACTTATGTCAAGGTCTCATTTTATTCTTCCACCTGTATAAGCTGAGGTATAACGTCTCCATCTCATCATCATATTTCTGTTTTCAATTGTGAAATACATTGATGAGTATTCCCGAGATCTCAGCCTGTATCGTTCTGTGTATAACATTGCTGTATGATGATGACAAAGTGTATTCTAATCGGCTATTTCTCTCTGTTTTCTGAGGAGAAGAAAGTTTAGTTGCTTCTAGTTGTATACTGTCATTTCACTGCTTTGTTTGTCGTTCATGGATTGCATTAGGCGTGATATTGCCTGAATAATTGATGTTATATACTGTGGTTGGGTTGGGTTTGCATATCTTAAAGACTTGGATTGCCATTTTGCATTAGGCAGCCATTACTGTATCATGACTAGTCATTGTCTGAAGAGTTGCATTTGAAAAAAGGAACTGTGTTTTTGGGTTATTCACTTCCCAAATTGTGTTATCAGACATGTTTGATGATGGAATGTTATGATGTATTTCACTATTTTGAGTTTAGGGTATACCACTTATTAGGCATGTTTGGTGGGTTAGTTAGACTCGAGAGAAGATGGAGTACATAAATTTTATATACCTTAACTATTAGATTAGAAATTGAAGTACTCAACCATTGGGTTGAATGAATTTTGGTAGGATATTAGAAAATGATTTGTTGATAAGCTAAGTGATGGTACTATCAAATCATACAGAAACAAAAGATATGAAATGATATGATTGAAATGGAACTTTTGTTTGGCAAAGTGATTTTAATTTTTCACTGGGTCATTAGAATTTAAATCACAAACTTTATATTTACATCATAATCATAAGAATAAGAACTTTAGAGGTGCACTTCAATGATATAGGCAGCCAAAAAGAAGTTGTGATTGGTGATGAAGCTTTGAATATTAGCAACAATTCTTAGCAACACGCAAACACAATCTCTCACTGTCACTGATATTGTTTGTTTCATGTCACTTTCATTTAGGGTTATTGTGTTTTCTTTTTCTTTCTCCTTTTGGATGATTGCTACTTCTCCCTCTCTATTTCTTTCCTGCAAGTTTGTTTGTGGGGTTTTCTTTTTCTTTCTAACAAAACCTTTAGGGAACGGAAACTTTGAAAATCATTGTGTGATGCTAAAAAGATTTGAAGTTCAATCTTTGATGGGGATGGGGATTAGAGTGATTTTTTTCAAGTGTTTGATTTGATATATTAAAGTGACATTTTTAATGGTTAATTTCGCCTGAATTCTCCGAACCACGCCTCAATTTTATATGATTCTTCCAAAATTTTAAACATAACGATCAATCCTTTAAACTTTGGATTTACTTGACCGTTAGATTTTTCATCCAAATACGTTAGTGTTTTAAAGTAAATAACCAAAATATCCTCAACAATCATTAAATTTTCAAGTGAGTGTAATTTCTTAAATAATAATAATAGTAAATAAAACCAACCCCCAAATCAAACCTCAACTCTAAATTAACCCTCATACCCTAAATCAAACCACCTAAAATTGAAAAATTCAATCGAAAAATTTGTTTAGCGTGATGAACTATATTGGCACTTTATTCTATCATTTTCCTCTTTCTCTCTGGCGACTAGATCGAGATTGTGTTTGGCTTCCTCAACATCAAGAACGTTGCTGGAGTCCCGCCGCCGAAACTGAGTTTTGGGTGTTTGGCCATGTCCGGTTCTGTTCCAGATAGTCTAATCCTTCGCTTCCATTCGAACCTAGCGATTTCTTTGTTCGAAACCGAGCTCTAAAATGTCCGTCGGGTTTCGCCATAAACTGTCACGAGACATCGAAAGCGGAGTTAACGTGGGTTGTACCTCGGTGGACCCAACCCCTCCTAATATATACCAACTAAGAGAGTTCTTCTTCTCAACAACATCTCGTCCAATTTTCTCAAGTCACGCCAATGGAAAAACCCTCATGGGGTGAACCATGGACAAGATTCGATGATAATACTACATCGTCAACTGACACACATGGGTCACGGATTGGGATGATTGGATGTAGGGCGGGTCTTGAGTCTTTCCCAATACCACATCATTAGTTGACACACCCACGCCAATGACGGGTTCGTGGAGTTGCTCTTGGGTAGCGTCGTCAAAGGCCAACCCAGTTGCTTGGCGAACGACAAGTTTAAGAGAAAGATCTACGATTGTTTTAAGTGTTTGGTCTTTTTTGTGTTTTGTTCGTGTAAGTTTCAGACCAATGATGAATAAAAATGAAATCGTGTTGTATTCAACTTCAGTTGTAATACAATGAATATTGTGTACAAATCCGTATCCTAAGCCTCTAAACATCAAACGATAGAAGACATAAAGGAAAGAATAGTACAATGCTTCATAAAACCTATGCAACACATGATGTGCCTTACTATCTAAACATAGGATACTCATATGCTTAAAAAGTAGAAAAAAAAATGTAACACAAAATTTGCGTGCTTTTCCCGCCTAAGGATGACTTGATTATTTTGCATCACCTTTTCGGAACAACATCCAGGATGAACAATCTAAAGATAAATGGGACCCAGTGTTGTCAACACAAGATGGAGACGGACCCAAAAAATGGTCCATCGTCACCTCCAAACAAACAGATGTTCAGATCCAGGGTTGACAACCCTGATTGGAAAGACATAATTGTTTTGTTTTACCATCCACGATCAGCCACCAATATCAGCTATGCCAAACACACCATGATACAAACGACGTTGATTACCACAAGGAGATCTCCTAGGACGACCTAATCACAAGATGCACAGAAAGGACAACTGATCAGTTCCTTCTTGCTTGGGCCGGGGTGAGATCCATATACTTCTCCCTAAACATCGACAACAAGCATTGGGTTTTCGTTCGATTCCAGGTACAAGCCAAGTGCTTCGTCGTGTACGACTCTAACACCAACTACATAATAGAGGATATAATGGAAGGGCTGATGGCCAGCTTCACTACCCACATGTTTGGGTTGCTCGCTGCTGTCAGGCTCCCGCGTGACCGCCAAACTCTTATCTCGACACGCCTGTCCAGAGAGACAGTACTTCAATCAAACCGCCGGTGGGGATTGTGGCATGTGCACAATCATGTACATCAACCATCTCCTGTTCAGGCGGCACATTAAGGAGGTCACCCACGACGGCGTGTGTGTGTTCAAAAAAAGGTGGATCACCAATTTGAGGTCCTAGGAATTGAACCTATAGTTTGTGATTTTTTTTGTACTCCTCCATAACTCTTTGGTTTGGTGGCCGTCAATGAATAAGGAACGCTTCGATCTTGCACTATCTATTTTTGGTGACAACCAAAGACACATCATTACAGTCGACCAAATTTTAATAGGTCTAAAATCCGAAACAATAACTGACATGTGAAGATTATAATGAATCGACTCTATCTATGCAAGAATTTTGTTGTACAAATAAAATAGTAATGAATCCAAAACAAAGATAACCCAAAGGTCTACAACTTTGTCTAGATAAAGAGGAAGGGTAACTAATAATACAGGAAAAATCAACATTTTTTTTTGGATCTAATTTTGAAGATAAAAACAAGATAAATCATTTTCTTGGACGTAGTTACTTAACTTTTCATATCCAAATAAAATGGAGACTAGCTGTGGTCCACGGAGATGCTGATGAGGTGGAGAGTGTCTCCTCATTTCTGGCTGACACGTGGTTGTCCAATCATTCAAGCAACCTCGTGCTGCACACGTGGCCTCGTTGTCATGTTTCTTCTCCATGTTTTGTTTCTTCCCGAATCTAGAAACATCGGACATTATGTTGACGTTGTCTGTAATCATTTTCTTGTCCTTATTCGTTAATTATTTTTCTTAATATAGAAAAATACTATTTATCAATATATATATTATTTTATTGTTATTCAAGTTTGTTGGTAATTGATGATTCGTGAGCAACCTTACTTGCCTACTTGTTGTGTGTACCGTTATTATTCCTTGTGCTTCCACGAAAGTCCTTTTGCTTCTATAACAGTTTGTTAACAATTAATTTATAATTAACATAAAATTAGTTAGCAATCTATATCAATTCTTATCCGGTTTTATAATAAGCTTCAAACCAATAACTTGATCTGTAAAAATGTCATGTGTCATTTTTATATTAAGATTTGAACTCATTTGTTTGTATAAAAATAAGATATGGATTACATGATTGATGTGTCGTGTTTTTGGAGATTTTTGGACCTTAAAATTATAAAAGAAATGGGCATTCGGGAAGTTTTCAATTGGGTGATCTTAGCTAAGTTTGATGCGATTTAACCATTAAGACTTAATTATTTAGGATTATAAAGATTTGAAATAAAAACGTATTTTAGTATCGATTTTTTTATTTATTGATCAATGAATAAATTTTTTTTATTCAAAATTGACTTATTCTTATTTTGATCGATCTTAGAATTTTGTGATTGTCCTTAAGAGACCACATCTTACTCTTATAGTTGATATGCTATTTAATACGCTACATGCATTTTTAAAAAAATTAACTTAAAATTCTCAAATCATATGTATTGACTTTAAAATCAAAATCGTGTACAATTAACCATACTACAACGAACATGACATATCAAAAACAAAATCATACTACAATGACTTCTAAGCTTGTACGTATTGTCACTTTCTTGTTATTAACTGTAAGGATATAACTATTAAACTTGAAAAAATTAATTAATATCTTGGTTCTCAAAAAATACAAGGTGTAAAAAAATGATTTTAATATGAAAATTCATTGATTAATATAGCTTGGTGCTCAACTATATTTTTTTCTAGTCATTGTAAAGCATTGTTATGTTCTTCTCACTCGATCCATGATTCAAGATCAAACTATATTATACAAGTCAATTAATTCAAATATGATATGCATTCTAAGCTTATTGTCTATTTTTATTATTAAAAACATATGACTTTAGCACTTGTCCCATAAATATAATGTAATTCTTCAAAAAACTGAATATATAATGTAATAAACTATTCAAAACATTGTTTAGGATACTATGATCCCGGAAAAGCCACATGGCCAAACACCAATTAAGTGCCATATTTCTTACTTACCTATAGCCTCAATCCCGATATATATCTTTTCATATTTTAAGTCCCAAATACAAAGTTTTTTTTGACACAATCACAAAATATAAAGTTATATGGTCAATTAGATTACAAGAAATAGTTGCTAATTGGACAATCGATTGACTGATCCGTTGGTTTATAGTCTAATTGGACCTTTATTGGTTGGGACAACTTTTACCACCAGAACTATAAACTATTATTTATACGGAAACTCCCGCATAATGAAATGTTCCACTTTTTTGATCAAAAAAAAGATTACAAGAAATAGCATATCGGATCATAAGGAACATAATCGTGAAAATGATTGCAGTGATAGCCATAAACGAAATAAAAGTAGATTAAATTGGAAATAATGACAAAACCAACTAAAAAAGAATAGAGAAAAGTAAATGAATAAAATTCTCAATCTAATTGTATTGTACTATGAAAATGAGAAGATCTCCATTCTTTCTTCTCCTTGAAAAAAATTACAAACAAATGAAAAGTCACTAATCTTGATTAGGAGCGAACTAATCATCCTCATTTTGTGTAATAATCAAAATCGAAGCATAGACTATGATGAGGTTTCCAAGAAGCCAGTCAATCGGAGAATCGAGTTCCGGACTTGGCTCAAATCGCGGCCCTTGAGCGTCCGGCCCACGCCCTCGAAAACGGAGGTCGTGCCCGTCCCCCTGCTACGCGCCAGGTACTCGTGCGGCGGCACCATCTCCCCCTGCTCGTCCAACCCGTCGTCCGAGTCGTGCAGCGACTCCACCGAGTCCACCCGGTATATCTTGCTCCAGTCCGGCACGTTCACCGGAGCTGACGTCGCCATGTGCTGTCCGCCGCGTGGAGACT
>JAYMSU010001212.1:0-10975 GCA_036897765.1 Erodium chrysanthum | reverse complement strand
TTTAGGTATAATAGTGGGTTAGTATTTTCTTTTATCCCTAAAAGATTCACAACATAATTTTACTATTATCCCTTTAATTTATCACCTCAAGTTTAAATATTCATACGTACCAAAAAAATTATATTGATGTGAACAATTTATTATGTTGTTGAAGTTTTCAAATACAACATTAATATTAAGTATTGTTACACGAAAAAAGAGGGAGACAATTTTTTTTAAGATATGATTTTCATTGTATTAAAAAAAATGATTTTCATTGTTTTCGCAAACTTGACCGGTTCAAGATATATTCTTGTCCCGCGAATCTGCTTAAATTAACTAGTAATAAAACAAGAATAATAAGACTATATTTTAGTTTTTTAATAAGCCTATAATAGGTTACTTTGGAGGGTTAAAAAAAAGATGTGTGCACGTGTGCAGATGCATCCCCTCGTGCGCATGATAGGGACATTGCACTTTCTCTTCCATTTTTTTTAATTCTTTTGAAAAGAAATTATTGTCATTTATTTATTTATTATTATCATCTTATCATCTTTTATGCTTTTGTGATAATGACATCATATCATAATTCACACATCCAAAAGAGGCTTTTTCTTGGGACTATCTATGATGCCTTTAGATTATTTTTACTTTTTCACTGAATTTTTGGACAGTTCTTATGATGATTCACTTTTTTAGATTCAGTTTACTTCATGCAATTGCAAACACATCATAAGAAAGAAAAAAAAAAGGAATATATAAATGGAAGGAAAGACAACTTTTTAGTTAAATAAATGATTGATTATTGAACATTTTATATTTTACCATGTAAAATAAATTAGTTTGAAAAACACTAATATCAGAGTTTTTGTTATTATAGTTTATTTCACACATTATACCCAAGCACTCTCTTATTATGTTTAATCCAACAAAAAAGTATATTTACCAAAGTAAAAACAATTTTATTTATAATTTTGGGTTTTATATGTAATTATAGTGATTTTTATATTTTTATGGGAACAAATTGAAGAGGTTAGGTCCCACAAAGTTATGGCCTTATGTGTCTGGTCCCTACTGTAAGAGCCAATAACTAGCACACCACATGATCTCTTTTCTCTGCTTATCAAGTAGGTGTAGCTTCATTTATAATTTCCTTCCTTCCTTCCTTCCATTTATTTATTTTTAAAGTTTAATTCAATACCCTACCAATATAATAATAAATTGACTTCATTATTATCTTCTCATGATCATTTTTTTATATATAAAAAAATTATCCATTGCTTTCTGGGTTCACAAGCATAAGCCTAAGCAACCTCATCACTTTCATCCCAAGAACAAACAGAACCCATTTCAATATTCTTCTTCTAAGAGCTAAATACTAAGCATTCCATTGAAATGATACTACTTACAATATGCAAAGAAATCAGGGGACTCTCATGTTTTAATGGCTGCCATTTTGTACAGAGAAACTCGAGAAACTATTCTTAACACTAAAATTGAGAATCAAAGTGAAGAAGATATAAGGGTCAATCATATGGCATTTTCATCACTTATCTTTTCATGCATTGCTTTCTGGCTCTTGTGGTGGAGGCATAGCTGGCGCGACTTCCTGGACTCGTTCTGAAACCAATGTCAAATATTAGAACTTGCAATTGGAGAGAGAGACAGCGAGAGAGAGTTAGAAACCTTGAGGCTGAGTTTGAGGTTGTTCTGGAGAAGTAGTCTCAGGTGTCTCTCCCTGTTGTTGGGCGGCAACTGCTTTTAGCTGCTCTTCTGTGGTCTTCAGATACTCTTCGGTTGTGTATGCTTGTTTTGGTGGAGGAGCACCATCTGCAAATTAGGACAATAGTAAACATACTTAAGCTTGATGGAGTGGAAGGATCCTATTAATTTGAGTACTTTTATTGCTTACTGGGGTCGATCACAGTCTGAGAATCCTCAGTGTTGGCAATTGATGGAGTTGGGGTAAAGTTCGCTCTGTTGGAGCTGTACATGTTCTGTGAAGGATTTGTAATGTCATCAAGACCAATCTCCTTTTGAAGGGTACTCTTGAATTCCCTTGAAACATCCTAGGGAAAGGAACATTAAGGAAGGAATATTAGCACTATCATTAGATATTCATTTCAATTGGTCTATCTGTGTAAGACTCAAAGTTGAAGGCGAAAGTTATATGCAGCAACCTGTAGCTCTCTAATTGTGGGTTGAAATGCACGCAATGTTTTCCCCAGGTTACGAGCAACCTGCATTTACAAGAATTTGTAGAACTCAACACAAGAACAAAGTAGTGAAAGAACAGTAATTTCTAAAATGGTATCGGTTGCTTGATCCTGGAAGAGCGGAACCTAGGAGCATTATCTTGGTTCCAAACTATTACAGCTGAATCATTCAGAGTGACACTCAAAATTACTGTAGTTGTAGGTTAATAAGTCACAGTCACAGCTGAATCTCTTAAACTCTATGTTCCCCAGTGACTAATTGCAGATATACTTTAAGAATTTTGTGCATGAACTGATGTGCTCTTAACTCAAGGTAAATCAGACATAATTTTTGTTAACTTTGGGGACAAGAATTTTGTATCACCTTAAAACGTTTACGAATGAAATATGAACGTTCAAGTCAGCTCTCCTACCCCGATACCAGTTTATCACAGTTGGTGGATATACACACATTACAGGGTTTACTGACAAAGCTAGTTTCTTTCACAACTATATTGCATATCTGTTAATGTTAATTTCAGATAGAAAATTCATCAGCAGTTCCTCATTGCTCCTATAGATTCACATGGTATTATCCCACAGTTGCTGATTTCATTAAGTTTTCCTTCAAATTCTTGGATTATATCTTTGTTCGTATACATCAAATTCATTTATTAGTGTTCTACAGACCTTATGTTTCATGTATAAAATTATTGAAGCACATAGGAACTTTAAACATCAAGCTTCTATTAAGAACTTTGAAAATGAAAACAAACTAACCTCAGCAAGACCTTTGGGACCAAAAACCAGCAAAGCCACCACTCCAATCACCAAAGCTTCAGGAGCTCCAACTCCAAACAGAGATGCATAAGCCGCCCCTTTGCGCCTACTTCTCCTCTTCCGCACTGCATCACCGATCATTCCAAAAATTAGATACAAACCATTTCAATTTAGACACAAGCAAGCTAAACCCAAATGAGAAATGGTACCTAATTTTAGAGAACTTGGAGGTTTCACTGAGATACCCAGATGCCTTAAACCATTCCAGGGAGAAAAAGGGCTCAGACCCAGAGCTGCAATCCATTTGGAGGGTCTAAAGTTTGGAACCTTGGGGTACGAGATCAGAGAAGACGATAGGGAACAGGAAATGGTTGGTTTTGGGATGATGAAGGAAGATGAACAGAACGACGTCGGAGTGGAACCTGAGGCCATGACCATGAGAGTGGTCATTGTTCTGGTTTGGAGCTGAAGGAGGTGTTCATGGGTTTTGATTTTGTCCAAAAATGGCATATTTTATTATCCTGTTGGGAACGAAGAAGGGATAGATCAGGATTTTTTTGATCTTTTGTTTCAGCTTTCAAGCTCAGTCCAAAAGTCAGGATTACCCCTGTTTGGCCTGGTTTCATACTCTATTTGAGTATTTTCCACTAAAATTGACATGGTGAATTGGTTAACTATTTCAATATTATAAAAAAATTAAACAAAATGAATGTTTATGAAACAATAAAATAAACAACAAGCCACTTCATGGCACGTTTCTTGTAAATATTTCTGCTACATCATATTCATTGCTCTGTGAGTCTCAAAATCAAGAAAATCCCCATTTCCATTTGCCTGCCCAGCATAACCATACATCTCAAAAAACTTCTCCTCAGACATCATGTTGCCACCTTCCCGGCCTCTGAACCCTTCCATGGTCGCAGGCCATGGAGCAGGAGTGGAGGGATTGGAGCTCGACCCTTCTTGGTTCATACCGAGAGCATTCGGGTTCTGAGGTGAGTTACCCGTAGGCCTTCGGTTCGATGAAGTGGCTGTTGTCAGAGAAATTGATGCTGATTGTTGCTGCCCCATTTGTTGCTGGTTCTTCATTGGGGATTTGGGTCTGAGAGACTCAATTTCAGGGGTTGTGACAACAAGATGAGGTGCCTCTGGAGGTGGGTTTCTTCCTCCCCCTCCTTGCCATACTTTCCCGTCCTTGTCAGCGAAGTTCCTGAGATATGACTGAAGTCACCAAAACCAAGGTCAGAGATGTAGTTCATGGAAGCAAATAATCAACATGATTGTGATCATGCAGTTCAAAAATTGACATAAATGACCATGATGAGAATTGAAAAGGATTAAACTATGATTGGTTTGGTTCCAAGAGGAAAATTGTATCTAAGAACATTACCTCATTGTTGAAGTTTGATGATGATAGTCCTTTACCAACAGTCACCCAACCTGACCGAATATTGTGGTCTTCACCAAATAGTTCAAGCCTTCGACGACCAAGAGAAAAATGTTCAACTATTCGATACATATCTTCTGGCTTTCTGGTTGAACCTGTGAATCATGTAGCACATAAGTTCTTCAGTAAGGGATGCAATTGTTATAATTTTATGGATGTGCTGCTGAGTATCATTGATGTGCAACATGACCACTAACCATAAGGAGGTTCTTCAGCAATAATAACATCAGTGTCAATGTTGGCATGGATTATATGACCATCAGTACTTCGACGAACAGTTCCTTTTATGCCCATCAAGCAGTGTTCCTTCACCATGAAGATGGAGAAAATTCCATTCAGTAAAAGCAAATGATGATGTAGACATTTAGGACAAAGAAGACATTGTAACCAACCTTTGAATGCTGAAACAATGTATGAGAATCATGTCGTAGACTTGGAGTTGCAGTGTTTTTATTTGTTTTCACCCAACAAATATCTTCACACCTACGCAAGCCCCACTGCAGCATCAAGAAAAAACATATTAATGGTTGATTGTGACTGCATATGAACCTTCCATTTAAAGGGAGCTTGGTGTCCAATACGGGGCATTTCAATAATTCATTTGTATTTAGGAGAATTAGCGGGAGATAAGATGTATATATCAAGAGGAAAAATAATTATAATTGACCTCCTAATTGTTTTACTAGAGCAATTAAATGGGATTTAATAAAGCATAGAGGATAGTACAGTTTCCGTTATCGTTACTTCAGCTAAACATTGCATACTTCATTGGTTTCCTTATCAAATCTTAGATTTTTCCCCTCAGGTTCCATTTATTTGTGATTGATTGACACGAGGTTACTGCTAATCAAGATTAGAAACACGATCATAGTTTCGAATATAGACACATGTTCAGCAAACTAGTTGTCTAGTCACAATAATCCTAAAAAGTTACAAGCAGCAGGCTTTCATTGATAAAAACTGATCATATACCTTCTTTAGACATTGACGGCCCTGCTCAAGGCCCACTCCATCTCCAACCCACAGGAAGATAAAAGAAGGTGTGTCTGCTATAGCCTGCAACGAAAGGAAAATTGTTTAAATCTCAAGTTAAAGATACATTCGTGAATACTAACATAACTGTTCATGGTTAGTTCCACATAACTGTTCCCGAGATGCATATGTTTCAATGTTCTAAGTGCAGTATTAAAGGTTTGACTGCACAAAGTAATATATATTTATATCGTGATCCATTGGAGAGAGGATTATTTGTGAGCATATTACCTCAATTTTAAGATTTAATATCTCTTCAAATGTCCAGTATTCCATATGGTCAGCAACACCAGGAGCTCGGTGAACATATTCTTCCCAAGGAGGGTCAACAAGAATGACATCAAACTTGGTCCCAAAGAATTCTGGTGAGAGCTCAAATTCGCGTAGGTCACACTTGTGATACATGGGTGCAGAAGCAGATTTAGCCACTATCTCATCCTTTTTCTGTATAAGCTCTCTAAGCTTTGGGTAATCCTCCACAACATTGGTAAGCTCAAGCTCCCTGATGAAATTCTGTGGTCGCATGCCAGTGTCCACAAAATTTTGAGAGTAATCATTCTGTTCACCCCTAGAGGGAGCTTTACCCGGAGGTCCACTAGACCTAGGAGGAACCCAACCCCCAGGTTTATCAGGTTGTGCCCCTCGTCCAATTGGCCCAGCAGCATTAAATCCAGGGCCAGCTATGTTTGGCGGCATTCCTCTTCCAGGACCTGATTGGTTAAAATACATAGAAGAGTTCGGTGAATTCCCTATATTAGGAGGAAACCTTGGGCCTGATGGCCCAGGAGGAACTGGTGAAAGGCCAGGTGGAACAGCTAGCATATTCATATCGACACCTCGAGCTCCAGGCCAGACAACAGGTGGGGAAAATGGTTGAATAAAAACACCCGGGGAGATAGGAGGCCCCGGAGCAGGTGACATATTAGGGTTAAGTGGCTGCATTGATCCAGGTGGTGGCATCCCAAGAGGTCCAAAAGGTGATCCCATCATAGATAGTGGAAGACCAACTGGCTGATTGTCTCTTCCAGTAGGCCTACCTCTTCCTCCTCTCCCTGCTCTATTCCCTTTAGTTCCTTGCATGGGATTTCTGCTAAAAGATCCTGAATCCTGGTTCCCATATGGAGGTTGTGAACCACCACTAAAACTTTGGCCTCCAGCAGAGCGGTTGGACATGGCACCTTTCTGGCCTCTTCCTTTCCCTCCCTGATAGTCAGAGTCATACCTCCATGAATTTTGATCTCGTACAGAGCTACCATCATCTATGTATCTTTCCTTTGAATCATCACCTGCAGGCCCAGATCCATGTGTGTCAGTCCTCCTTGACCTGTCTTCCCGTGGATTAGCCCATTCTTCACTATTTGATGCCAATTTTATATCAGATTGTTGGCCAGTTTCAGTCCCCCTACCAAAGTTGGACCCAGACTCCAGTCTTCCATAATCAGGCTTTGTTTGGATCTCTATCACATCATAATTCTCGTTAGAAAAATTTGACAATGTTTTTACAGCTTCACCTCTATTCCCATCTTTTCTATTGCCAGAGCGATGAGGCCTTTCATTGTCTATCCTCTCACGACCATGCCTTGAGAACTCCCAATCCCTTCCACGGTCATACGCAGCATCCCCATCTTTTGGCTCTTTATCAAAACTACCTGACTGCCTTCTTTTCCAGTTCTCTTTGGAAACTTCCCGATCTCTGGTCCTGTCACCCCAGCTATCGTCTCTGCCTTTTGATCTATCATCCCTGTAACCATCCTTTTCTAGTTCCTTCCGCTTGAGATCACTGCTTCTTTCATAATCCTGCTCAGAATGTTCTAATTCCTGATGACGTTTCCCACTCCTCTCGGGGGTCCTTGATCTTCTTTTATCACCTGTTTCTCTCACACTTCTATCTCTTGTCCATGTTCCATCTTCATCGGCATTTAAAGATCTCTCTCGTCTTTCTCCAATGTCACGACTAGAGGGGGTTTTCTGCTGTCTGTGCTTCTCGCTTTTCTCCCTACCAGATCTGTCTTCACGAGTACTAGGACTAGCCCTGTTATCTTCTTCTACAGCTTCTGACCTACTTTTACTTTTATTCCTTTCAGCATCTACTCTTCTCTCTTCCTTGTTGGATTTCACCAGCTTGTCACTGTTTGAATCTATGCCCCTGCTTTTACCCTCACTGGATTCATTCCTTGCAGAAGAACTTTTCTCTGGGGCAGATTCATGCTTAGGATCAGACGACTTTCCACTTCTTGGATCAGACCTCTCATGGCTGCTTTCTTCAGCTTTCCTGTTAGCATCAGGTTCATCCCATCTTCTCCTTGAGCTTCTCACTTGCTCAGAAGAACCATGGCCCTTCTCGCGGCTATTATCCTTCTTTTCAGAATACCTGGAGTCTTTGTCCAATGTTTTCTCAATCTCTACATCATGGAACTTTTCATCTTTACTTTTACTTTTATTCTGAGAAATGTCTTCCTCTGAAAACTTCGAGTTAGTTTTTCTACTCTCACTCTCCTCAATTCGACTATGCCCTCTACTCCCCAGCCTATCTCCACCATCGTGCCTACTATCTAACTCTGAATCTTGGTAGCAACTACTCAACTGTTCCAAGCTGCTCTCTTCTGATTTTTTCTTCAGCTGCTTAGAACGCGACTCTTTTCTAGTATCAATGTCATCTTCATCACTACCAGCTCTGCCGGAGCCACCAGATCTCTTACGGCTCTCATTTCTATCCCCAGAACTTCGCCTTCTTCCACTGCTGTCTAATCCTTCACCTTCATCTCCATTTCCAGGCTTTGATGACTTGCTTGACCTGTGCTTTCTCTTATCACTACCCTGCCATTCTTCATCATCTCCATCCCGTTTCACGTAGCCCTGACTGCGTTCAGGTGAATCCATTACAGGCAGTGAAACCTAAAAATAAATTGCTTCTTCTTTGAAGGTTGTACTAAAATCTTGTGGTGATTAACATGAATTCCTTGCTGCTTTCTGTTTAGAGAAGGTAGGCATATATAACCTCGTGAGAAAGATTGCGATATTCACCTTTGCCACCATCAAAGAACAAATGTTGTTCCTAATAACTTGAAGTTGGCATACGTGAAAAGTTCCAAGGAAAATTGATTTTCATGCAGCATAAAATGTGCAAGGAGGTAAAGCGGGCATTTTTTGTGTTATGCCTATTTAGAATATAAATGATCACTAATATACCTAGCTGATGATATATATTCAAGAGTTATCCCCAAAACACTGACAATTTAATTCAAGAGCTATTTCCAAAACACGACTAGCTGACTCAATTTCAAGCAAAAAATCACACATTATAGTCAGTCATATAGACCTACATACCAGGCATGTAGTAGCCACATAACCGACCATTAAAATAAACCTTTGGATGTAGCATTTATGATAATTAGTACTACGGATGATAAAAATTCAGCCGGCATATTAAGGCAAATTATATGACTTGAACTCTCACTGAAGTGGAAGAATAATAAAACTGCAACCTCACACAACTGAATCATCAAATGTTCAATATTTCTTTTTATACGACTAAAATTGGCTGCCATGGGCTATATGAGACAACTTGTTAAATGTTATCAACATCTTACTCATTCCAAATCTCGGTACTGTAACAAAAGTTATCTAGAAGAAGGTTTTTGATAGGAACATATGATGAAAATGCTAGTGCATTATTCACATTCCATTTGTTCACTTTGACCAAGCCACTAATAATAACAACAACAAGAAACTAACTGTATCATCACACAGATCACAACCACACTATTGCTCAACAGCTGACTCAAGCTCAGCACTCAGCAGAGGTAGCTTTTGCCTCTTTTTTATGCTCCCAGCTTACTTGGACCCCTTCTCTCTTCTGCCTCCACATATGATATTGTAATTATACATACACATCAATACACACAGACAGACACACATCTCTCACTAGTTGATAAGCACATCTCTATTCTGTCTCCACATATATAAATTATAATATTGTAACTATACATAAACAATACACACAGGCAGACACACATCTCTCTCTAGTCGATAAGCACATCTCCATGTGTCTTACTCACACCCACACCTGTCCCAGGGTCTTGGACTTATTCCTTATGGCCCTGATTATTCCATCCACATTTTCATTGAATCTTTCTCTTCTCTCTACCCTTACACCAACAACCCCAGGTTTGTTTCAACAACTGTGAAATCACTCTCTTTCTCAACTTTAACAGGATCTTGACATCCTTATTAGGGATTGGTGTAATACAGTCAAGACAATCAAGATGTCAATAAAGCTCATAATACATTCAGATCCGAATGACACAGAAACTTTGTCCCCTGATTTGTTTCCATCGGGATTAGTTCTATATACTAAGATGACTAATATAGCAAGCAAAGAGCATGTCCTAAAGCCCATAATTCCTTCAAATACTCGAAGGACATCGGACCTATATCCCCTGATTTGTTTCCATTGGGATTAGTTCTACATACTAAGATGGCTAATACCTCAATCAAATATTATGTTACCAAAGCATGTACTACATTTAGATACTCGAAGGGCATCAATACTAAATTCCAGTAAATGAGAAAAAACTACAGCGTAATAACTAAACCAACCCTAAACAAGTTCAGTAATTCAGTCCTTCAATGAACCAAACCAAATCCATTTTGATCTTCGAGAACCAATTCATATCATTCTTTGGTTCACTATTACTTCCAATTACTACAATCCAAGTAATAAACTTACTTCACCATACCTTCATCGCAAATTAACAACTTTCTAGCTGATAGTGAAATGCTTTTTACACAAAA
Source organism: Erodium chrysanthum (assembly GCA_036897765.1). Lineage (NCBI taxonomy): Eukaryota > Viridiplantae > Streptophyta > Magnoliopsida > Geraniales > Geraniaceae > Erodium > Erodium chrysanthum. Next base: position 748 of record JAYMSU010001212.1, on the reverse strand, counting down.
ATCGATGTGAACCAATCGATTCACAACTACTTCTGAGAACGATCCCAATGTCAGAGGAAGAAGAAAGTACAATCCCCAACAACCCAGCACAATTCATGTAATGCAATCATCAAAATTTAAGATCTTCAGCATTAAACGAACCAAGACACCGCAAATAAAAAATAAATTAATCGAAACAAAGGCCAGAAACAGGGAAGAAGACAATCCAATACCTATCACCGACAATTTGTCAAATTCCGTAAAATTCATTCCACATACGCAGCTACGAGGTTATGCAGAGAAAGTTAAAAGGAATTCGTTCACTTGCCTGTCGGAGATGCGGCGAAGACGGAGACTACACGGCGAGGACCGGCTAGGGTTCAGCGGCTGCGGGAAGAAAAGTGAAACGCAGCGGAGAAGAACCAAAAAACGACAGAGTATCGACTCTCCGACGGCACGTGTGTGATTTGCGACAATTTGGACCAATCGGATTTACATTGACCAACCCAGATAAAGGGCTTTTATCAGCTACAAGGCCCAACTGAGGATCGACCCACTTTTCTGGCCCAAATAAACAAAACGGCGTTTTGGAAAGTGATCAGATCTCTAACGTCTACGGATAATATAATTAGGGTTAACGTCTACTGGATAAAATGAAATTGCACGACAACAATTGAAGCAGAAAATAACAATTGGATATGCTAATCATGAACATCCCACAAAAAAGCATGATCAAATCCTGCCATTTTCTGCCCTAACCCCTAAAATC
>JAYMSU010001211.1:0-10977 GCA_036897765.1 Erodium chrysanthum | reverse complement strand
ACTATATAAAACGGAGAGAAACGTCTCATCCTTGTCCATCTTCTTTCCCCAAATCCAACTCTTCAAGGTAACGTATCTTCTACTTCAGCTTTTCTGAATTTGGAAACCCACTTGGAAGTCAATTTTCACTTTAGAATACAGATCTGGGTTTCACTTTAGATTGCTACTTAAAAGCTTTCGATTTCATATCTTCTCGATCTGGGTTCAAATGACTCGCTAGGTTTCCAACACTGATGTTTGCACCCACTTTATTTGCTGCAATTTTGCTCCTTATTTATGGATTAGTTAGAAGCTCTACATATACAGTTGAGTTATTCTAAACCAAATTGAATATTTTGGTTAACTACTCTGTGATGGAATCCCACTGTATACTATTTTGTGGATAACTTGTATCTCACTGTCAACAAATTTAAGGCCTGGCGGTTGTCATATTCAACTAAGTTTGTTGAAATATGAATCATTTTATTCACATAAACTGTTATTTCTGAAAAAATTAGCAATTTAATATGCATGTGGACAAACTAGTAAGTCATGGATCAAGTGTTTCAATTTTTTCATCAACTTTATTTAGGTTGTGTTCCCAAGTGGTTGAATTTCCCTCTTTGAGGTCTAACACTAATTTCTGCAAGTGTCTATTCTGTAACAGTGACACAATTTTCAAATGGCAAAATCTGCACTGGATGAGATGTCGGGTATTGGCGCATTTGTGAGAAGTGCATCTACATTCCGTAACTTCATTTCACGAGACCCGAATTCCCAATTTCCAGCTGAAGCAGGGAGGTATCATTTGTACATATCTTATGCCTGTCCTTGGGCTTCTAGGTGCCTTGCATACTTGAACATCAAAGGACTTGACAAAGCCATCGGTTTTACAGTTACTCACTTCACTTGTATTATAAGCTTATTATAAATAATAGGTAGTTTCGCTTGCTGTGATCTTACTGAGCCTTTTCTATGTTCAGTCTGTCAAACCAATATGGGAAAGAACTAAAGAAAGTGATGAGCATATGGGATGGGTTTTCCCCAGTTCAGCGACAGATGAACCAGGAGCTGAACCTGATACTTTGAATGGAACAAAAAGTATAAGAGAACTCTACGAGCTCGCAAGTGCCAACTACTCTGGGAAGTACACTGTTCCTGTATGTTTGCTCTCTCTCTCTAGGAATAGCCCAATAGTGAAGGTTTGTTGCTCTTCTATGTCTCTTGCATTGTTTGATGATAAAATCATGTATTACAGGTACTATGGGATAAGAAGCTTAAAACAATTGTAAGCAATGAGAGTGCAGAGATAATCCGCATGTTCAATACTGAATTCAATGGTATAGCAGAGAATCCGGCTTTGGACTTGTATCCATCTCACTTGCACGCCCAAATTGATGAAACTAACGAATGGGTGTACAGTGGGATAAATAACGGTGTTTATAAATGTGGCTTTGCAAGGAAACAAGAACCATATGACGAGGTAAGCATCTTCCAATCCAATCTGTGAACATAATGTCTGCAAGAATGCCCTAGTTGACAGACATTGTTTTACATCATTGCAGGCTGTGAAACAGTTGTATGAATCCCTGGACAGATGCGAAGAGATTCTAAGCAAGCAGCGCTACCTATGTGGGAACATGCTGTCTGAAGCAGACATTCGCCTGTTTGTCACCATTATAAGATTCGACGAGGTATTGCTTATCTGAGTGTTTTTAGACACATGATAAGCTCTCCGAACATTACTGTTACATTGCTCAAGTATGTTAGTTTAAGTTTGATCATGTGGTTACAGGTGTACGCTGTTCACTTCAAGTGCAACAAGAAACTAGTACGGGAGTACCCAAATCTGTTCAATTACACCAAAGACATATTCCAGATCCCTGGAATGAGTAGCTCGGTCCACATGGAACACATAAGGAAGCATTACTATGGAAGCCATCCTACTATCAATCCATTCGGGATCATTCCTTGCGGCCCCGATGTGGACTATTCTTCCCCTCATGATAGAGAAAGGTTCTCTGTTTAAATCACAAATGTGTCTCCAGAGAGAGACTTTGTACTTTAAAATTGCAGTGTTTTGTTTTGTGTTCTGTGTTTTTGTACGTGGATGGCAGTTGCTGTGATGCCTGGCATACCTGTTCTCAGGTGAGAAAATAAATCTGTGTTACTGCAATATATCTGAGCGACCGTTCCACATTATTCACTGAGAAGTTTCTGTACACAGTGAACAGTGTTTGGTTTGCAATTGTGCATCTGGCATGTCGCATTCCACATCTCCATCAATATAAAGTTTTTCAGGGATGAATGTAGAAGCAATTTCGTACAAGTGTATATATAATTGGAATTTGAAACAGTTGATCACAGTGGTAAGATATAGGGGTTGATGTAGAAACTTGTCTTCATGCTTGGGTTTCAATGAGACTGAGAAAAAAAGTTTAAGGCCTTAGTTGCTCAACTAAAGAGTAAAGACAATCAAATGTTGCGTCTTGATATTTGTACTATGTGGAATTCTATTCGTATGGTGTAAGTTTGACGAAGCATTTTTAAAATATCGCGATGGAGAAAACCCCTACGAAGGATGGTGGCAGATCACTTGGGGTATTGACGAAATCGGATGTTTTTGAACTTAATTCATTTATGGCATTATTAAAAGTTTTTTGATGACATGATTGTGTTTTTGCATGTGACCTCTCAAATATGATTTTAGATGATATTAGTGATCTCTTTTACTTGATACTTAGAGGTAAAAATAGTATAAATGATGATATGCGTAGGATGACTTGTATGATGAAACTTAAGTAAGGTAAATATGTTAGTGATATTGATAAGTTGAACATGTTATATTTGATCCTCGTTACAAGATATGTTAGTTAACTGATCGGAATTATCCGATTGACAAACCCTAATGGCCTATGGACTAAGCATTGAAGTTCCAAGCAAAGCCAAAAACGAGACCACATTGACGAGGTTTCGACAGTTAAAGCTTAAAATTTAAGGAATTTGTAGAGTACGAAAACTATATTTTGCAGGACTTCAAGATTTAACTAATTCATATGTACAATACCCACAAAAAAAAGTTTATATAAAGAGATTCAAACTGATGTATGTTTTAACCATAACCACAAACCCATACGACAATCAAAATATCCTTCTTCATTGATAAACATGAATAATTCAAATCCCTAAGAAAATTTGAAGTCAAGCACGAAATCATTTGATAAACACTAAGCGTATCTAATCTAATTCAAACTCAAATCTTAAACACAAAACTGTAATGCGCATTCCTCTGATAATACTTGCTTCCTTGAAACCCTTCCTCTCCGACTTCGTTTTGCTCTCAAAGCGGAACTCTATCTCCTTTAAACAACAAACCCTAACTCTTGCAATCTCTTTCCAACACTAGTTCATCCTTATACTTCTCTGTTCTTAACAAATGTGACCAAGTGAGTATAGTGAATGAGTAAAGTTAATTAAACTAGTTAATGATAAATCGTTTTTTAAATTAAAATATTGTAATCATTTCCAATCGCAAGTTAAAACTTAAAAGACGTTCTAATGTCAAATCCTAAAATTTAATGAACTAGAGTAAAATTCATTGGGTAGTAATTTGAAGTTAATTACTCGTAGTTTTTTTTTAAAATAATAACCCAATTAATGTTGATGGCTTCTTCTTCCCGATACGCTACCAAGAACAAGAGCATGGGTATCTGATTTTCTCTTCTCTCCGTTTCTGCGTGAAAGGTGAGACACGCGCTCCGTTTATGTCTGTTCGTCACTGGAACTTCAACTCCTTCTCTTGCCCCTCTCGATCCCGATCCTTAGGTCTCCCTCTCACATATCTTTGCTGTGTCACTTCGTCATTTGATACTTCACCCTAATCTCACCCTATTGCTCTAACCTTTGTAATCAAAACCCTAGTCCCACCCCCAAACCCATTTTCCTTAATTTCACGGTTATCTCACAAATTTTCAATTCATGGGGTTTCATTATTTGGGTATAAGATATGATGATAATAGATAGTGACTCAACTCACTTTCTTTTTGCATGGATTTTGAGTCCTGGCATGTTATAAGTGACCAGCCTGAATTGAAGTAAATTGGGTGTTCTTGCAATTGATTGAATAGAATGCTTTTCTTTACATCTATTGTGTGTACTTGTGCTGATTTTGATGCACACAATACTTTGCTCACTTAATTCTACCACCAGTTTTGTTTGAATTTTATTGTATGCTATCTGTTCAAAATGCAATGCATATACATTTTATCGGAAATATGATGTGGGTTCAGAGCTGATTGTTGTATATGATCGACATCCATTCAAGAGGCAATTAGCTCTGTTGGAGTCATGTGTTTGAAATAGTATTAGCTTATTAGGGTTTGTTATTTATCACAAAAGTAGCTAAGAGGCGACCTGTTAATACTCAGCTCAAGCTGATGGATTAGCAGAATATCCTGTTTTGGCCGGGTTGAAATACTTGTAAACATGAAAGTTTGACATACGTTGAGATGCTCTAGTAATCTGCAATCAAAATGTGAGGTGATAATTCCTAGGAAGGTTTGCACTGCTTTTGATGTATTATTTCTTGTATTTTGGGAGTCAATATTTACATATTTATCATATAATTCCTGAAAGTGTAGGTATTTGTCTGAGAAACAAATAGTATGATGGATCAGCATGATGATGAATGTCGTGTTGAAGGCGAACATCGTGGCAAGCAAGACGATGAGGTGAGATTGTGTGCTCAATAGTCAAATGCTTGGTTGTTTACTTGTTTTATGGTCCAGATCTGTGTTTCATGGTTTCTAAAGGATATCTGGTGAGAAGAGTACAATGGGATGACATTTAATTAACAAATCACTATGGAGTTGTGTTAGTTTATCGTTCCTTCAAAACTTAGTTGTAGATTACTCATCTAATTTCTGATTATGCCACTGTTGACACCATGTACCTTATCAATTAGTACTCATCTGAAACAAGTTATATGTAGACTCATGTGTTCAACAATAACATAAATTATTTGTACTCACTGCCTGTTCTTGGAGGTGGCTCACCATAAAGAAAAGAACCTTTTTCTAAATAAATGACAAGCTAGTTTTCCCTTTCTTGCTGCAGGAAGCTGTAGCTCGCCTTGAAGAGGTCAAGAGATCTATTGAGGCAAAATTGACTCTCCGTCAGACTAACTTGAACCCTGAAAGGCCTGGTTAGTGAATATGGCTAGATTCTTTAGAATACATTCTGTGAGCTATACAACATTATGAGTGGTTATTCAAAAAGATAGATATTCCTCATTTCCTAAGTTTTATATCAATGTTTTAATGGTTTATTTCATTGTATCACTAGTGGGATCCGAAGAGGGTTATTGCTCCTTGGAGTACATTAATGGGTGGGGATAAAATGGTATTTGAGAGTTGATAACAATGTTCTTAATTATGTATTCTTTGAAAAGTGAAATAGTATTATAGAATTATCTGTTTTTTTTGGTAACTTCCTCCATGGAATCTTTAGCATGTGCTGAGGTAATTTTCATTTGTTAATAAGATACGACATGGTGAAGACTATATTATGAACTTCTAAACTAATGACTGATAATCATATAACAAAAAAATACTAACCATCACTAGCAAGATGAAGATTAGAATTATGTTGGGGATAGTTGAGTCACTTTATATATGAGAATATACAGAGAGTACAAGAGAGTTAAGATTAGCCTTTTCCCTCACATGTTATAGTGGTTGTTCCTAAAGGAGAAATTAGCATGGTGAGGTTGATGGTGGCAGAATGGGTGTGGTTATATAATGGCCTCCTAAATTATTGTGTAGTCCTCAAAATATATTGTGAAAATATCTACTGTTATGTGTTATCTTGGTCATGAAGTAGCGGTGTGGTTGGGGGCACAGTTTATTTGTTGTTTGAGCAGGTTGGGTCCCATGGTTGGAGGCAAGATAAAACAAATACTTTTATAAAGTGTATTGCTCTCATGCATTTCACATTTTAACGTTAAGCCATATTTATCTGATTCATAGAGGAGTGAGGGGCATTTACATGAATGCTGAATTATTAGGTATTGCCAAGGCTAAATGATTCCCTCATAATTACATAATACTTGGGTGGTGGGTGGTTTAAGTTAGATCTATAGGGGTACCTCATGGGAGGTCAGTAGTCTACGCATATGTTATGAGGCCTTAGGTATATTTATATATACATTCGGGCTTCATGGAAATTAATACAGGTTAACATATGTTTCAGACTCTGGATTCCTTCGGACATTAGACTCCAGCATTAAGCGCAACACAGCTGTTATCAAGAAACTGAAGCAGATAAATGAAGAGCAACGTGAAGGACTGATGGATGAGTTGCGTGGTGTTAATCTTAGCAAATTTGTCAGTGAAGCTGTAACAGCCATATGTGACGCAAAGCTTAGAACTTCAGACATACAGGCAGCAGTACAGGTAGCTTTTAATTTTCATTTCATTTTATGTTGATGCAAGAACCATTGTTCACTCTGCTTAATTTCATTTCTTTTGATGGTTGTGTAAATGATACCCCAATTGATTGGGAAATTGCCTAAGTTGTTGGTGATGGTTGTGTAAATGCTTTCAGCTAATTGTTTGCCAGTCTTTCCTTTCAGCTATGATTTTTTAAAATATTCAAATTCCTCTTGAGAGATTTTCATAATTCTATCAAGTGTTTTGATGTGGCACAATGGATTTGCGTGAAATGCATTTTTTTTGTTATCATTTTCAGTTGACATTTATTAGATACTTGATAATTAATTAATCATACTGAATTTTATGTTCTCTAGGCCTGAAAATGCTGCATGAAATGTTATGTTTTGCCCATATGCCAGTACAATTGACTGTCTCAGGGGTCCATGATTGTGTGGGATCATAAATAATTAATGTGTCCATATGCTGAAAATAAATTGGTTGTTTTTTTGCCCATTGAAGTCTAAGGCCCGTAGAAATTGGGTTTAGTTTATTGCCTTATTGGAAGCTAATTTCTGTTTCCATAAAAGAATCAGTGACACATATGAGGGGGTAGGATGGAAGTAAGAATTCGGCCATGAACTTGTGCAGTATGAATATTGATATTTCCTTGGAATAAATTCCACTTCCCTTTTCTGTGTACATCTCATCCTCTAGGGCTGCAAAAACTGAATTGACTCTGTTGAAGATATGCCTTGATTCTGGTTCAACCTTCTGGTCACTAGCCGGTGGTCTATGTATTATGTAACTTAACTCTTATAATCTCTGTAATCCTGATAATAAAGGTTTCCTCTTCTCCGCCCATGGATGTAGCCAACACATTGTTGATGAACCACACGTATATCTTGTGTCTGTTTGAGTTTGTTAATTGCTTCTGTTTTTGTGTTTCTCGAATCTGGATACTACAACATTTTTGGATATAGTTTTGTTGATTTGGGTTTTGGGTTTCAGGGCTCGTGAATTGTTCTATTACTTGAAAGGAGGGCGAGTTGATTATGGAGAAGAGCATAGCAAAGCTTGTGGGCATTCCCGGTTCGGTCGGGATTACGAGCAAGGTTAGCTCCTCATTCATCATGGTTCTTTCCAAATTTCATGTTTTGGGTTATGTTTTGTTTCTTAAAAATGTGAACTTTACATGAGTAAAGAAGCGTAGTCTTTTGTTCTTGGGTTTGTTTGCAATTTCATGTTCTGGGTTGTGTTTCATTTCTTAAAAATGTGAACTTTATATTATGAGTAAGGAACCATAGTCTTTTGTTCTTGTTTTTTTGCAGTTTCATGTTCTGGGTTGTGTTCTGTTTCTTAAAAATGTGAACTTTACTTAAGGAAGCTTAGTCTTTTGTTGTTGGGTGTGTTTGATTTGTAGGACACTACCCAGAATGGGACGAGGATCATCCAATACACATCGTTGGGCACTCGGCCGGAGCTCAGGTGGTTCGAGTCTTGCAGCAGATGTTAGCTGAAAAGGTTTGTTTCAATTCCATGGATTGAAATTTGAAGCAATGTATTACAGTATTAGTAGTTCGATTCACGTGCCTTACGTTGATGATTCGATGTTCGTGATGGTTTCAGGCATTTTCGGGCTATGAAAACACTTCTGAGAACTGGGTATTGAGCATAACATCCTTATCAGGTGCCATCAATGGAACTACAAGAACATACTTAGATGGAATGCAGTAAGTCACATGATTCAGGATTCAGGGTTTAGAGTTTAAGGTTATTACGATCGAGTTTACTGATACATTAGTTTTAGGAAACAAAAACTACTTAAGAACCTGAACTTGACACAATTATTTCATTTCTACTTAGGCCAGAAGATGGAAGAAGCCTGAAACCAATATGTTTGCTTCAACTATGTCGCATAGGGGTGATAATCTACGACTGGCTTGACATTGCCTGGCTCAAGCATTACTATAACTTTGGGTTCGATCATTTCGACTTGTCGTGGAGGAGAACGGGTTTAACGGGCCTTGTCGATTGCTTGTTGGGCCATGCAGGCCCGTTTGCTTCGGGGGATTGGATCCTCCCAGACCTGACGATCCAAGGTTCAATTCGTCTCAACGGTCACTTACGTACCTTTCCTAGTACGTACTACTTTAGTTACGCCACCAGACGTACCAGGAAGGTTTTGGGCGCCACGGTTCCTTCGAGCGTACTCGGGATCCACCCATTGCTCTTCGTTAGAGTGTTGCAGATGAGCCAGTGGCGCCACCCCTCGGACGTGTCTCCCCCTTACAAAGGCTACAGGTAAATTTCTACGCCTTGAAACGATACTACATTGCCTGTTTTTACGGGGGAAATTACGTTTTACTATCTTATGTTACACGTGATTTGTATTTTACTATCCCGAACTTTGAAATGTGTCCGTTTATTACCCTAAAATTTTAACTCAATCAATAGTGTAACAAGATCAAAGTATAAGGTGATAAAGTGTCATATTTAAAAGTTAAGCGTAGTGAATTTACACAGTTCAAAGTTCAGGGCAGTGAATTGCTTATTTTACCGTATGTATGAGAATTGGAACCAACGACCTCATACTTATTACATGAAGTCTCTGCAATTCACTCCGAGTCCTTGATCACACAGCATACATGTTGGGAGGTATGTAACGGGTTGAACTTTCGTTGTAGGGATGAGGATTGGCATGACAACGATGGAGCGCTCAATGTCATATCCATGACCCATCCCCGCCTCCCTACTGAGCACCCGAGCCACCTTGTTGTCGATGATCGCGAGTGCCAGCCTATGCAACCCGGTATATGGTATTACAAGTTTGTGGAAGGCGATCACATCTTATTCGTTGTGAATCGGGAGAGAGCGGGAGTGCAATTCGATCTGATATACGATAGCATTTTCGAGCGGTGTAGGAAGCATGTATTTAAGAGGACACCACCTACAGTGCCAAACCAAATCTTACATTAGTTCATAGAGTAGCCAAACTTGGAAAAGGAAAGAAAAATCAGCTTTGCTTCTTCATTTCTTTTCATTTTTCATTGTAAAAGTTCATGTTGTATGGTCTAGTTTGGAAGAAACTTAGTACATGTGTAAAGCTCCCACAAATCACAATGTGATTGCAATAGGAAACAACAAGTTAGCTATTTTCTTATCTAAACTAGAGGTCTAATGCATACTCACAGAATGGAGGTTTGAAACTAAGGTTGTAAGAAATGTATAATCAGATTTGTAGTATTTTTAATCGGGGCGGGATGAAAGAATTCGAGGGCTAGTCGGGAATAGGCACCGCCTCTATAACATTGTTTGAAACACGAAAAGAGTAATGGAATCTCCATTAGGTTGACACTCCTAAAACTCGATCCAACTTGATTCTTTTTTATTTTTCTATTTTCGAAACGTGGACAGCACCACGGAAATTTATTTATAACCCTCACTTGTGGCGGAGGAAAACCGTGGTTATACAGACAAAACTAAATATTACAACGTACACAAGAAAAACATAAGAAACAAACTGCATTGTAAGAGCTAGTAAAACAGACTTGTAACCATTTTCACAACCACCTTCCAAAGAGCTTCACAAACAACATAGGCTTTCTCACAACAAACTCATTTCCCAAAATAACACCAACTACGAGTCCACTTCCACAACCCGCCAAGATCATCATCCATTCAGTTTTATCAAACACTTGTGCATCTTCCTCTTCTTCGGTCTTTGGAGTTGGAGGTTGTGTTGGAGGATCTGTGAACAATCCTGGATTGCCCACGTACGAACTGTTTTCAAATGTTTCAAACTGCCCCCCATGTGGTATAATCCCCGAGAGGTTGTTGTAGGCTACACTGAAGAACGACAAGAATGATAGTTGGCTCAGTTCCTGAGGAATCTTTCCGGATAATTTGTTGTGAGAAAGATCCAGTGATTCGAGCTGTTGAAGATTCCCGAATCACGAAGGAATGGTACCATTGAGATTGTTGTAGCCAAGATTGAGCATATGGATCCCTTTTAGCTTTGCTATAGATGTTGGGATCTCTCCTTCAAATTGATTGTGTGAGAAATCAATGCCTCTCAAGATATTTTGGATCTTTGGGTACACCATTTTCATGCCTTTGTTGGTTATTTCCATTGAGTACTCATACTCAAAATAGACATTCTCTGAAGCTCCATAGAACCAATTCCCAAGTAATTGAGTTTCCATATATTGCATTCTTTTATCAGCATCTATAGGTTTCATAGATTCCCAGGATTGGAAGTACATGGATGGAAGGTTACCGGAGAAACCATTCAACGATAGGTCAATGATCACCAGTTGTGCAAACTGAGAATTGCCTTGGAGCATTTGGAGTTCACCGTGAAATCGATTATTTTGTAACATTAGTATCTTCAACTCCTGAAGATCTCCAATCCAAGAAGGGAACGTATCAACTAGCTGGTTGTTTCCCAAGTCTATAAATTCAAGCATTGTGCAGTTGCTTAGTGATCTTGGAACCGTCCCTTGCAACTGGTTCTGACTCAAAGCTATCACCTTCAACGAACTTCCACTTATCCATGATTGAGGAATTG
>JAYMSU010001210.1:0-10982 GCA_036897765.1 Erodium chrysanthum | reverse complement strand
GCTACCTTCCCAAACTTTTGCATACCGATACATAAATCAAGCTCTCGAACATTGTGAGATAGTGCATCGCAGATCCATGAATTAAAACGTGAAGTGTCAACATAATAATGGCCACATTTTAAACGAAACTTATCTATGTTTGTACCATTCAAGATCATGAGTTTAATGCAAAGATCCACAAAATCCATAAAACGACCTCTTCGACCATTTGGGTCACTCGTGCCATGGTTAAAAATTAATGACTCATCAAAGTCGAGATTCTTGGAAAAAGGAAAGATCTCCCTCCACCTGGACCTTGTTAACAAAATGCAGGTAGTCACAGCAATTTTTGTGGGTAAAAGAGATAAGATGTGGCGAAGAACTTCATCAGGTAAGGGACTGATCCTGTCCACACTTTCTGCAATCTTCACCCGTTTCGTCATGCTCTCTGCAATGAGATACAGATCACAGCATGACATTTTTCAGAGTATATACAATAATAAGAAGTTTTAACTAATACAGAGCCGATAAAAGTTATGAAACCCGATCCAACATCTTGCTTGAAGTTCAATTGCATGAACCAACGGGTGTCACGCCAGAGTGGCCTTCTTGCCCTTTGTGTCTCTTGACTGCAGACAAAAGTTACAACCAAGAAAATTCAGACGTCTTTTCATAACTATACCAAAAGTAGAGAAATGTGTCTGAACAACATGTGCAGAGAGAAACCGTAACCTGTGATCTCTTTGAATCCAGGAACTGGCTGTAAATGTCATGTAGTCTCCTCTTCTCTGATTCTGCAACTGATGGTCTGGCCTTGGAAGCAATAGACTTCAAAATAGTGTCTGTGATGACTGGCATTTTCCTTTGTTCGGTGCTGTCTGGACCACTCAGAAGCTCATGCACTGCGCCTAGCTGAGCATCTGAAAGAAGGGCTTGGAGATCAGCGCCACTAAATCCTTCTGTCATACTAGCTATGGCATCTAGATCAACATCACTGGCCAATGGTAGCTGTACAAATGAACAAAAAAAAGAGTATCAAGATGATGACCATTTAGCCACAAACATCAATGATGATAGGCATATCAGTACATCAAGTGTTTACTACAACCACATTCTTTCAACGTGGGACAGTTCAACAAGCTCTAATAACATGTAGAATTTAAAATCAAAGCTAAATGTATTGGATTGGGCTCCACGACTAAAAGGTCAACCATGTTAGTTAGGTTTGAGTCTTCCCTTTATATGAACCTCTTTTTTATTCAATGCATGATTTATACTTCAAGACTACCCTCGAGTGTAGGGCTGGAGACTTTTACACACGGGCCATAGTGGAAATACATTATGATTCATACTTCAACAAAAATATATAATACTTGCACCAAAATAGCATAGCACATAATGACATGTAGAAAGTTGATATCTACTAACCTTTCGGGAAAGAACCGTAAGGATATCCAATCTCTCACGTGGAGAAGGAAAATCACAGAAAAGTAGCCGATCTAGCCTGCCAGGTCTCAAAAGTGCAGCATCAAGCAGATCTGGTCTACTGCTAAACATAAACAAAATGGTATCTAGTAAAACCAATCAAAAGATGAGAGAGAGGCACAGTCAAGTAGTGCTCCTAGTCATAATTTGTCACACTGATAAGATTGACTGTAGCTAATTAAACATTGGAATGGAATACTAGCTTAAGCAACCAAGTTAAAAGGTGCCAATTAGATTTCATTGACCACGCAGCGAACCGAGGTAATAGTAATGGGGCTTTAGATCAGAAACTGACCTTGTTGCAGCAAACACAAACACACCGGTAAGAACTTCAACACCATCCAATTCAGTAAGAAACTGCATAAATAGGAAACTAGATATGAGGAGATTGATTTAGGAGACAGGATTAGATGTAATGAGGAAAAAAGAAACTAACTTGGTTAACAACACGATCAGTTACTCCTGTATTGTCATGCCCTCTCTTAGGAGCAATGGAGTCAAATTCATCAAAAAAGAGGAGGCATGGTGCTGCAGCAGCTGCTTTTGAGAAAATATCCCGAACCTGAAGCCATTAGTAGCATGAATTGTAAACTTACTATTAAATTTTGATGCAGAAAATCAAATCTGCTATCTTTAAAAAAAATGAAACTGACTAAGCAGTTGATACAGTCTTGTAAGGAAGCCTCCACGAGTCAGTTTTACCTCAGAAGAAGAATTGTAATTATGTCATTATTGCAGAAAGAATGCAATTGCAGTTTACTTGGAGTTTTCAGTAGTAGAAGATTAGGAACTTAGATATGTTAAGCAAATGATATAATGTTTTAGGTTGTGTTGAGTGTATGATATCTCCCTTCATCTTCCCCTGACAATATGTGGTCCCTCGTCTTCACTTTCTTCTCTCTAATACTGAGTGCTAGCTGTTGTTCTGACTTTCCAACCATAAACCCTACTCTCCAAGTCAAATTGATATCTAGAAATGTTATCATTTAAGGTTTCTGCTGCTAGTGTGGTGCAGTGCACCATGCTCCCTCTATTTCATTGTAGAGGCAGGGTCACTTGTGTACACGACCTTGCACAGTGTTTCTCTGATTTAAGACCGTGACTTTAATTTCAGAATCCTATGTGGAAGACAAATTTATGTGATTTGAAAAGGTTTTCCTATTCAATGCAAAAGGTCTCAAATCATACAAAAAAAGAGAGTAAAATATCAGTATCCAAAACAGAATTTTAAAGTGGATATCATTTGGGGGAAAAGCACAACTTGGTATTTTTTTTGTTGAGGAAACTTGGTAATTATTATAGAAATTAGACGACATCAATACTATACTACTTCAATGTTTTCATAATTACCATCAGATAATATGACTTCAATCTTTCGACTTTTATAGTAGTGATGATTGTGACAAAAAAAGGAGAGGGAGGATAGGAGTTTGAATTAGACTTATCGAGTATTGCATTAACCATCTAACAAAAAATAGTATTAGCAAAACACTTGGTCGTCTTCTTACCGCTTGCTCAGAGGCACCAATGTATTTATTCAAAAGCTCAGGCCCTTTGATTGATATGAATCTAAGCGAACATCCAGCAGCAGCAGCACCAACAATGTGTGTCTTGCCACAGCCAGGAGGTCCATATAAGAGTACATTTGACCGCAACCTTAGAGGAGCCTTTGCAAATATATCTGGGTGCTTTGAAGGCAATTCAATCATCTGACATTGTGAAACATAAATCAACTAGGTAGCACTTGGATTTGATTTGAAATTCATGATTTCAAAACAAGCATTTGAAATATTGTTCTTCAGTTATGATTCTAATGTTTGGGAACCATTATATTTCAAATAAGAGGAAAGCAGGTGTCACTTGAAATGTCTTGTTTTAGTCATGTTTTAGAAATAGCTCGGATTTGGTTCAATGCTAGAAGGGTATCTATAGAATTTATACAAAAATAAAATGGAATTTACCTCTACTATAGCATTTCGAATGTCATTTAGACCACCAACATCATCCCACCCCTGGCGCCCTCCATCAGGAGCAGATTTAGTGATGTCACGCATAGCAACTGGAAGGAAGTCATGCATTGCCCGTGAAAAATCATCCCTAACTAATGTTGGCTTTTCATGTGAATCAGAATCAGACTGAGGTGGCAAAAATCGACCAATAGCAGCATGAACAGTTCGGTCGACTAATATTTCCTGTAGCAATTATCAAATTTTAAAATTTATATAGCAAACACCCTACTTTATGTAATATATTATTACTGGAATTCCTAGTCTAATTCTAACTTTTATGTACCAAGATAAACAAATAAAATAAACAATTTCCTTATAGCAGTAAATACCAGATCATATGCATCGTATCCATCACATTTAGAAGCCACGTCTAGCAATATCTCATCAGAGCAGTGTAAAGACCGCCTCTGAATTTCATGGTTCAATATAGCTTTACGCTCGGAGGCAGCAGGAGCTGGTAGTTGTATGTGAAAGTCAAATCTACCTGATGAAAACCAAATTTAATACGACTCAAAAGATGAAACAAATGCAAAAAAGAAAAATGTAACATTCTTGTTTCTTCCCGGTTCACTTTAACCAAAAATGAGAGGCGTATCCATTATATATGCAAAATAGAGAGAACCTGATGTGCTCAATGACTGTGGTATCTTTTCTAGAGACTGTGCAGAAGCCATGAAGGCAATAGGCCCAATTCCACATGTGTTCTTCCTCTTTTCCTGACCACCAGACAGATATATACTTCCTTAGATGAGCCCAAGAGAATACATGTAGCTGAAGTTGCATTAAAATGCTTTTAGCTGTAGAACTTGGCATGAAATGGTGACACTAACGCCAATAAATGTTTTTGGCGTTAATGTCACCTTTGAACGCCAATATACATATTACCTGTAGAACTTAGCATGAAATGGTGAAAACAGCATAAAAAACGAAACACATACAAACATCTGTGGAAGGACCAAATTACATTTTGTACTATCAGCCTCCCTTATACCCCTTCTAGCTTGATGAGTAGTTCAATTAATATCTATAAAAGAATTAATGGCTATGAACTGTGATGTGTTAACTGCTAATATTTAGAAAATGTGGTAACATTGAATTGTGATTAGATGATTACCCCATACTCATCCACAATGTCAGTAAGAAATTCTGTAAGCGCAGTGATAGAAGTTGAAGTTTGAGATCCTTCTGGATCAGATGAGGGTGAAATAATGCTATCAAGATCATCAAAGATGACAACAGACGGTGCATGATCCAAAGCTTCAGATATGCAGCTGGAAAGTATCTGACGGATGTTTGGAGCCTTCTCTAAAGCGAGCCCAGAACAACGTACAAAAACACTGCATACACAAGCTCAGAGTAATATGAAATATTCTCTCCAAAAAAATCTAAAATAAACCAACTACTGGTCCAATGAACTTTATCCATGGAACAAATAGATCAATTATTTAATATGGGGAAGAATAACCATGCAAACACATCTAAGGACATACATGTGTGCTAGGAGGCGTTCAGATTCTTCAAGGAACTTTGCAACAGCATTTGCTAATAATGTCTTTCCAGAACCCTAATACACAAAAGGATACTGATTTCAAGTTGCTGGCCAACAAAAGTGATAACAGTAACAGTTAGTGACAAACATTTGACTTCTGAACAAATCTCATTCTATAACTTCTAACTTTAAACCCATTACCCAATAACTGAAGGAAATAAGTAAAATAATGGGATCTGAAAACGCACACACAATACCAAATTTAGTCCCATTTCATAACGTTTGAGTGATGAAGTAAATTATCCAAATAATATGCCAAGTATAGAGGAAACTTCAACGTATGCACATAGCGATTTTTAACCAACTGACACAATCCTAGTTTGATAAGGCTCACAGACAGCACTTCCACTTTGGTGCAGTAGTACTACTAATCATCTTAGGATTAAAGGTAGGTGGAGTACTGTGAGAACTACCTATGAGCGGAATGGATTACTGAGGACTATTTTTCTTTCAGACATAAAATAGACAACATATTTAAGGCTACACCATGGCAATGCATGGTCAACGAGCAGTATGAGTTAAGGTTGAAGCATTAGGAAGTCCAATATACAAAGAAAAAGTGCAAAATAAAAGTATCACAATTGTGAAATAAGTTATCATGAAAGTGGCTTTCTGCGTTCACATGACAGACTGAAAAGTTTGTTTTGAGCATCAAACATTGAATTATTGTACGAAGAAACCAAAATTTAAGGGATGAACTCACAGGAGGTCCATATATTAAAACATGTCCAGGGAGCGGAAGATTGTATGAGTTGTAGCGCATCCCAGAAGCAGGAGATAACAACACCATGAGCCCTACATTGAGGAAATTTAATTAAGGGAGAAAATGGCTTATGGTCATCATATTAAAATGTGCAACACATCCCAGTGCAGCCAAACAAGTAAAATAGAAATGTAACAGATTCATTCTTGTCCAGTAATAAAGACAGTTTAAATTGTTAATGATAGAAATGCTAGTCCAAGAGGCTGAAGTTCCATTTAGAACATAACTTCAATTTCTATTGCCATAATTCTAGCATATATAATTTATTTATGTGGTTAGGTACCAATACCATATCATAAAGTAAAATACACGATTAGGTTCTCAAGTTTTCAGCTAGACTACAACCTGTGGTAATATATAGGGGGGGAACATAACTTCAAGAGGACGTATAGTAGGGGGGACTCTGCTTGGGATATAATGTAAACAAAATACAGTGCAACTCAGCATAAGAAACAAACCTTAACCTAACTGGACTATACTTCGCATGATCTTGAGGAAGATACCCTCCACCGCAATAGAAATTAGTAAAATCTGAAATATATTTAGTCATATAGTCCCATATTACCCCATAATAGTAAGCTACATAAACTACCTGGCAAATTGCAAGTCTTTCTTAACTTATCAGAGAGAGATTTATTTTCAGTCATTCTAAGCTTGTTTTTCCTGGCCCATGCGTTAAAAGGGACCCACAGTGTTCAGACAAAATTGGAAATAAATGATCTAAAATAACATTTAAAATAAATATTTAGTGGAACTCACGTGGACTCATAAAGGGGAAAACTCAATGAGGATTGCAGGAAGTGTACAAGAAAAACCCTGTAAGATAATACCTAAAATTTTCGATGAATGGCAGTTACCCTAAAACTAAATGTTACTAGCTGTAGAAGTGTAGAAATAGAAAACACATACTATCTATAACATCAGAAGCAATTGTCTCCAACCAGCTCAAGGAAGAGATATCTGAATTAAATTCTTTATTTGATGTCCTCTCTTTGACAGAAGGAAAGGATACAGGGTCGCCTGATTTCAGATTGCAGAACAACTCTTGCCCTCTCGGACTATTTTCCTTCTTTTGATCACCAAAGCAGAGCTCATATGCATTAACTTTCCCTCCGTCCAATGATTCCTCAGAGAGAGACAATAAATATAAAAGTTCATCCGGTAGTTCTCTAGTGTTAATTTTGTTTTCCAGTTGACCACCAGATGATGTTTGTACCACCTCATGGGTCCCAAACTTGCACTCTTTCATTTCAAAGTGAAGCAAAGTTTCATTTGCCAAAACCAACGAATTAAGTTGTGATCCTGCATCTGAAGTAAGAGCATCAAGCTGTGCGAGAAACCATGCCTGGACAAGACTCTGTAATCCTGTATTAGTGTTGGACTGATGAGCAAGCTCCTCATCCTTGTTGCGAAGAGCTTCACGAGAAAGAGCAGCAATAACTTCATCATGGATTGACCAATCTATGGCGTCTATATGATTGGAAGAGCTAATCCTTGGAGGATTGCTTTTTGTCTCTTGAAATTCACTACTATCAAGATTTTTATCACGAATGTTTTCTGTCCTTGACACCTTGAAGTGACAAGGGGAAAGTGAAAATGTGGGGATATCCTTCTTCAAACTAATATTGCATCCTTTTATATAAACCCCTGCAAGAGTGAAGCATTCTCCTTTCAGAAGCCAGATATAAGAAATGAAAGAATGCGGAAGGAATTATCAGCTTATGGACTAACTCAAAACAAGGAGAACAGCGAGCAAATATCTTCTGTTATCAACATTCACGGGTGGGTTCAAATGTTTAGAATATGCATTTCCAGTTCATATAAAATTTTCATTCATAAATCACAACAAACGGAGAGGAAAAAAAACTACATGAAAACAGCCTTCCTATCCCATTGATAAAGATGTCCCACAATGGTAATTCTCTTGACTTATTTGATATTCATATGTAATTGGTTGGCCAATAATATCCTCCATACTAACAGGCTGTAGTTGCAATAAGGGTATAAGTTCAAACTCGGTCAGTATCAGAATTATTATTAATAGCTCTCACGAGAAAACACAAATTTTAGACCTCAAGAAAAAATGTGTAGCTGGAAATATAATAAGAGAAACACAGTTAGCAAAACATGTACAGTAAGCTAATTTGTAGAACATTTTTAAGAACCTACGTACATGAGTGCAGGCTCGCTCTCAGATAAAGACGAACAGATTTTGCAATCATTATATGCCCCTTGGCCACCGATTCTGAAAGCAAAAGGTGAACAATTGCTTGACGATACCCCTTCTTTTCAGTTAAATTTCCAGAGTTGCCTTCCTTTGAAGTAGAACTGTTTTTCATTCTTAAAGCATCCGTTTCAGGATTCTTTATGATCTCTTTTGCTGATAATCTTGGTAATATAGCAACCCACTGAAGACAATCTAAAGATAAGCTTTTGGCTGTTTCTGGATGAATAAAAGCAACAGAGGTGAGCACTACCCCCAGCTCAACACCTTTGACATTAGTTTTTTTTACCAATTTTTCATCTGCATCTTGAAGACGCAGTTGTGCCTTTGAAATATGATGCTCAGGAGCAGAAGTCTGTGAGTGTGAATCAATTTTTTTATTCCGCCTCTTAGGAGCAACTGCGACTTCACTTCCTGGGACAAGTTGCACTGCAGAAAAAATCTAATGACTCAGACATTACCCCCGCAGATATACATATTATCATATTACATATGCTAATACACATGTATACATGACAAACCCCAGAAACATGATATCTTCTCTCAAGGGACTTAAAATTGTTTGGTTCACCAATAACAATAAACCATGTACACATGGCATTTAGCAATAACATCAACAAAATGTCACCAATACCATGCGTTTGTAGCTTAATATTATGCTTCCTACCTATATGACTCAGATCAGAAATTGGATGTAGATAATACAACAAAGATAGAGATATGAACACATGAAAAAATAAAAATAAAAATCAGAGTAATGACTTATGCTACAAATAAACTATTATTGTAGCTAATAGTTAACAAACATATAGAAAGGCGCAACAATGAGATTTCATGCTTGACTTAAACAAAAAAATAGAAGTCAATTACAAAATTAGAGCAAGCAAAATGTGATTATATTGTTTTTTTATCAGCTAGTAATATTATTGAAAAAGAGAGTAGAAAGTTGTTTTTGAGCCAAAAATACTAAAATTGCAGCAAGTGATGTCTTGAGATTCTCAGGTGCTATTAAGAATAGAAAAAAGAGGTATATATAAAGGGAAGAGTCACACTATTAAGGTTGACCTTTTAGTTGTAAAGTTTGACCCGTTATAACTTATATTTAGCTCCATATAAAAACTTTAAGATATGAAACACATTACATTAGAACGACTAAAAACATAATATTGCAAATCTTTTCCATGTAAAATAAAACTGAACAATCAGTTCATGGATGAGAGAAGTGGTGATTTTTCAACAGAGGGCCATTGAAGCATACACTAATAGAGTTAAGATAGAAAAAATAGCTATCATCTTACCCACCGATTTCTCGGGGAAGGTTGAAACAACATGGAATGTAATGATAGTCCGGCCATTCAACCACAAAGGGAATGTCATTGCTACTTGGACAATCCTAACCTGCACTTAGTATGAGGTGACTAATGAGTTCTTTGCAGTATAATAAGAGAGAAAACACAGTCTAACTGAAGGACAGATAACTAAGAAAGTTCAAGGAGACAAAAACACTTTTAATACTTTTAAAGGAATCCCTAACAAATTAGGCGTGTTATCTCAAAAAAAAATCACTTGACTTTCAGTAATCATTCAAGTTTCTTGTAAATTAGAAAGTGCACTATTTTTTCTAAGTTTCTATCCCCAAAAATAGTCCCTTCTCTTCAGCATATTAGTGTTAGAAATGTGTTGCTGTCAAGTTGACTAAGTTAATCAAGCTGGTCAATCTATTTACTGAATCGTTACTTAGACTTCCAAATAAATTCATAAACCTGCTAATAATGGAGGTAAATAGCCCTCGGACGCAGAAATATACAACAAAGCAAAATGGATTAACTTTGTAAAAGTCAACAAAGCATTGTGAATAAAAGTCACCCAATAGTAAATCAGTACCTGCTTCAGAATAGCTGCCTCAGCCAGTTCTGCATTAAGTTCCAGAACTTCCCAGTCATCCTCACTGTGGGGTTCTATGGTGACTAAAGTGGCCTTTGGCAAATTAGTAACAACCCGTACTTGGACAGTGGTATGATCTGGCAAGGAAATGCATTCTGCAAATTGTTGAGCAATCTACATTGACAATCAAGAACAACAGTATATATAAGAGCAAAAATAGAAGAAACCTCGGAGCATAGAAATAAAATAAATAACATGCAACGTGTTTCCTTCATATAAACAATGTAATGAATTTCATTGTCTCGGCCATTTGTTTGCCACGAATATTTGATCTCTCATCAATGGAGAAAGTTAATAATATATGTTCAACCCAATATGGAAATACACACGTCATTCTTTTCATTCACTTACATCTACTATTTGATATTACTTTTGTGCTAAAGCATGCATCCAGGAAGACCGATTTAAGCCAAGCCAAAAGGTACACACGAATCATAAACAAAGCATTAATTTACTCGCCCCAATTACATCCAACATATCAATTACTCACAAATGTTAGCCATGCCACAGTCAGCGGTGCCATTTCTTGCACTGTTGAGCTTCAACAATGAATACTAAGTGAGTAAAAATAACAACAGTGATGCAACTCTTAATTCTATAATGCTCGGCTCAAAACGGACACTGTCAACCACAGGAATAGCCTCTGCTGTAATTAACATCAACTGATGGAACTCTACTCCAATTCACAACATACTAGCCAGCAATCTCCGTGTAGCTAGAATATTCAATTTTCAAATTTGCTTCTCGTTTTCAATAAAAAGCATAATTACATCAAGATTGGACAAAAATTGGAACTGACAAACGCTATTGAAGTAGCATAGGTTCAATAGTAATGAAATTGGGCAGTAACTGGAGCGGAAATGAAAGAGGGGAGATACCTCGATGGCGGGAGAAGAGGAAGTGGCGCCGGACCAGGCGACGTACCAGGGCTTGGCGGCGGAGCGTGAACGGAGCTCGAGAGTAAGAACCTCAGGGAGGAGACCTGAGCGAGTGGACTCGAGGGTTTGGATGAGATGCAAAGGCAGAGAC
>JAYMSU010001209.1:0-10987 GCA_036897765.1 Erodium chrysanthum | reverse complement strand
AATGGTTCGGCCTTTCATGATACTCAATTGGTTTGCAGTGGTGACCTGGCATATCTGGGAGGATCTTGGAGTAAAACCGTTGGATCTGCGGTGAGTCATTGAACTTTGGTCTTAATTGAGATAACTGATAGATGTAATTTTTATGTTCACTTCAAAGGAGGAACATGAGACAGTTGTGAGTTTGATTGTGTAAATCTAATGTGTTTCTATATAATTTGATGTGTTGTTGTCTATCTGTGTGTTTGATATGTCGAGTAATTGCCTTAACTTAGGAGTTGAGACCCATAATTTAGGCACAGAAAGATTGATGTGCTGTGTGTGTTAGGCACATTTAGTGATTTCCTAAAGGACCCCTTTCTCATAGATATTCAACATTTTTGGGTAATTTGAAAGGGACTATGATACTAAGATTAGAAAACTGGTTTAGCCATAGAGCCTCGTTATCTATAGCTCCTGCCTAACATTAGTGAGGATTTGACCTCTGTCTTGACTCTTGTGGCGCATACTGCAGATTGGAAAGGTATTGGGGTTGCATTATGAACTTAGATTTTGAATAACTCTTACATAGATTTAATCAACCTTCAAATTCCAATATTTGCGTGGATTGCATAGTTCAGTTTGAAGCTTTGTAAAACCCTCTTCTTTTTAATCCTTAGGGATTTGCCTTGTTAGTTATGTATTGCAATTGCTGTTCAGTTAACGTTATAATCATACTTGGCTAATTCTTGTGTTCAAGTCTTAATAAACTGGAAGGAGAAAAAAAAAAGAATAGCTATTTCAGTATAAATAATTAAGAAAAAATAATTCATAATGTTGACTAGCTTTCGTACTGTTTCCTTATTCACAAGTAATCCATGTGTCCTGATCATGCTTAATCTAAATTGAATTCTCCTTGTCAATTTCCAGGGAGAAATACCACTACAAGGAGACTTCACTGCAGAGCATATGATTTTTGGAGGTGGGTGATAAGATGCAGTACTACTTGTCATTTATTCGCTAACCCCTACGTCTTCAATGCACCCAAATTTATAGAAGTTCTTAGTGTGTTAATAACTTCTAACATACTCTTCTCCTCAAGGAAATAGAAATGTGAAAGAAATTAAGGAACAAAATATTGATATTTGGTGATTAATTCTCTAGAGGTACTGTTCCTTTTGATAGTAACTTGCAACCTACTGCCACCTGAATTTTTCTTGTCAAACCAGATTATATATACGCCTTAACTAATCTTAAATTTCTTAAGTATCGGATAGTCAAATATTATGTTATACATTTGTACTTTAGCAATGCCATCAAGATCGAGCTAATTTGACAATGCTTTGGCAGTTAATGGAATCGATCCATCCAGGAGAGAGAAGTTGATTGAACTGCTTGATATTGATCTAAAATGGAGAATGCATAAAGTATCTGATGGGCAACGACGTCGAGTCCAAATTTGCATGGGTCTTCTCCACCCTTTTCAGGTATTGCAGATTTACATATTTGTGTTGAACATGGAGCGGCATAAGGCTTTTGATAAGGTTGCTCTTGGTAGAATCTATCAAAATCAAGCCTTATATAATGTCTTTCCGAGAGTAAATTTATTTCCATTTCTCTGTGTTTTCAATCTTTTCAATGATATTATGTTTTTTGAATGACAGGTTCTTTTACTAGATGAGGTTACAGTAGACCTAGATGTTGTTGCCAGGATGGATTTACTTGATTTCTTTAAAGAAGAATGCATTCAGGTATCCATTGATCCCCATCTCTAATACGACAATAGAAGTCATATATGATTTGCATTCTGTAATTTGATGATATTGCATGGTATAGGTCAGTTCATTACTTAGTTGAATGCTTTCGTATCATGCAGCTGATCATTGTGTGTTCTCACAATATAGCAGAAAAGATTTATTCATCATCCTATTAAATATATAGGAGCTACATTGTATACGCAATCCAAAAATTTGTTCATTTTTTGTTTTCTAATGGACGTTATTCTATTAATTACAGAGAGGAGCTACAATTGTATACGCAACCCATATTTTTGATGGATTGGAGACTTGGGCAACACATCTGGCATACATTCAAGATGGTGAGTTGAAGAGGGCTGAGAAGTTAACAGAGGTTGGTGAGCTGAAGACTGCGGTTAATCTGCTGTCTGTTGTCGAGTCCTGGCTTCGCTCTGAAACCAAACGCGAGAAAAAGGAACCTGCCAAGATCTCTCCCCAGATACAAAAGCCCTCCCCTCTTGGTGCTTCTCTTTTTACCTCTTCCAGACACATGGCATACTATCGCTGATTACTCTTATATCGCATTCTCTTCATGTATTATTTTTTTCCAAAGCAAATATGGACTAAAAGTGGTAAAAAATTCCACTGCTCCATCATTGTTGTATAATTATCAGTTGTTTTAGTTACAGAGTGTGTTTTCCATTTCATTAGTCCTTGGAATTGAGGATAGCTGTTATGTGTTTTCCCTTAGTGTTTATGTTGTGAAGCCTTACTCTATTTATAAAAATCTTTCATTATATTTCTCTGATATCTACTCTGTTCTGGTTTGTTAAGGGTAATTACACATAACTACCTTGCACTTGTTGCCTTTCTGGTAGCTACCCTGAACAACAACAAGCACATGGTAGTTATGTAATTCCCACTTGTGCTACATATTTTTAGTTCAGTTTCATGATTTGGGCCTCCCTAGCTGCATAAATATTCACTCATGTAACCAGTTAGACAGTGCAAAATGGTACGTGTGCATACAGATACCAAATCCGGAACATGGAATGGCTGGCTTAATATGAGGGAAGCACTGCATATGCCGGAAGATGCTCTAGACTGACCGGTAGATGCGCCCAGCTTGGACGCAAACGTTTTGATCGTGTAAGGTCTTCTATTTTGTAGCATTTTATTAGTAAATTATTTATCATCTGTTTCGTTTGCTCATTTGCACCCCACATACATGATAAGGCAAGGCTGGAGAGCTTGAACAATATCTTGCCATGCAGGTTGATCATCACACGGCTTGGAAAATATTCATGTGACCATATATACCTTCTTTTGAACTAAAATTGTGTATTCAATTTGCATTCTGATATTATGTATTGACACAGACGAAAAATCTAGTATACGCAGACTTGATTTTGTGTTCGAGAGAAGCCATTTGGAATGTGTAAGTTGGGCCCTTTATGGTATAAATGCTGTGGCTACTTCTTGTATCTGTTCAATTTGTTTATACTACTGAAGAGAGAGATCACACCATGCTGAATTCTCGGTATAAATGCAGGTTTAGAGGTAGCTACACTTACGCTTCCCCTCAAATTGTGACGTCAGAAGAAGCATGACTGAGGCAAAAACTGAAGTCACGAGAAGTTTGGGATGAAGTGCAAGACATGCATGTTATCTTACCCAGCAAAACCAGTTGCAGTAGCTCTCTGATGGTAATGCTCCTCCAACCTTTCTTTTTCCACACAACCACCCTAATCCTGCACAAGCACTCTCCAAGTCCAAGTCCATGCTAAACTTTGATTCCCAAATTTGTCCATAGCATGTCAAAGTTTGGAAACAGCCGTTCTCTGTGGACACAGAGACAGCCCTCCTCGGAGCCAATTGAATGTCAAAATCCGGTACCTTTCTGAATAGTGTTTACTTGAAGAAATGGCATAATTACCAGTTAAGAGGGAGTTTATTTGTTGTGTTTAGTGTTTGAAGTTAGTTGTGGAGTTGTGACTGAGGGAGAAAGGAGAGATATAAAAGAGGAATGCTTGTGAAATTTACAAGGTCTTTGTCTGGCTTTTATATGTTACTTGAATGCGTTAAAGATGGTCCCATTATGCCTTTTACTTCAAGAAACCACCCTCAAAAGGGTCCCTTGTTGGGTTTGACTTTGTTCCTGAAATGGCCCTTACGGTATAATTAACAAAGACCCCAGGTTATATGTAGGAACAAGGTTCAAGTCTTTCTGTTAGGATGTCTCATGCAAGCTATCTCCATTTTAATAAGTGATCTAGCTTCGAAGCACAAATAGAGTTAAGTGTGTTTCTATTCTCAAACATGTGTGACTCGGTTAGCTTCATGTCGCATCCATTTTTCTCGAGCCAAACTCAAAATATCCCACAAATTCCCTGTATCTTTCACTATTGAGTGATGGTAGACAACATAATCCCTCTGGTCCAAATCTCAGATAAACAGTTATGCATCCGATTCAACTATCAAAGCATCATAGTCAAGCCGGATGCATAACTGTAGTCCCTCCCGAAAAACAACCTTCAAGAAAAACAGGTTGAGCAGTGATCATTGATCATTCTACCAGTACAATCTCGAAGAACAACTCCCAAACTAATGTCATCCCAACACACACTGGGATCAACACTAAGCTTTAAGATCCCTTATGCAGTGATGACCAACCAAAGACCAGTCCTGGCCATAGTCGGCCCCTAACGTGCAAATTCAATATAATTAATAATTATAATGTGAAATTTATAGAGATATAATATTTCAATTCGGTCACAGAAATACGATTTTTCAAAAATAAAAATGTATAAATACGATTTAATATTTATTTATTTTGAAATCAAATACAATTTAATATTTAGGGTGAGATCTCCTTAAACATTAAATAAATAAAAATAAAGAAATATATTTTTCTAAAAAAAAGAGAATGACGAAAACGTATATAAAAATGGGAGGAACTTGGCAGTTGGCACAACAAATGCATGAGAATCACTCGCGCATCGAGAGAAGGTCGTTGTAGATTCTCCAGGAGGAAGAAGAAGACCGAATTTCCCGGTGCCGCTGAACCACCGCGCCTCTCTTTGCGGCGGATCACCAGCTTTCGCGGTAATTCCGATTCCTCGGCTCCGTCCATTTTCCTCCCTCCCAAACAACACTTTACTCTCAACTGACGTTAACCATCCTTCTCTCTCTCTTTTTTCTGGGCTTGCCTTTTTCAATTTTTCGTCATAGCTGTTGATTGCATCGTGAAAGCGCATTTTCCAATTTCAGTTTCAATGTCGAGGCAGGGTCGCGAGCTCCTGAAGGAGAGTCGATTTGGCGATTTCACGGAGGAGTAGTTGAGAGAGAGAGATCGATAGAGATAATGGATTCGGCTAGGAGTTGGCTCCAGAAGCTGCAACCGCGGGACAAATTGAGGAACGCGAAGAAGAAAGAGCCGTACGAAGGAGGAGAGAACGAGAAAGATGGAGGAGGAGGTCAGGGGGCTAATCAAGGCGATGAAGAACTTTCAAATGCCACCAAGCAGAAGGCCGCTGCGGCCAAGCAGTACATAGAGAATCATTACAAGGAGCAAATGAAGATCCACCAGGAAAGGAAAGAGAGGTAACATCACATTTCTAGTTTCTGTTTTAGTATTCAATTGATCATATGATTTCAGATGATTTGCATTGTGCCACTTTTGGAGTTTATGTGTGTCTTGATGATGTTTAGATTTACAATATCATGTAGATGGAATGATTAAATTGCTGTTATCACATTCGTGGTTGCGTTTTAGGTACAAATAGAATCATTGAGTAGTGAAATTATGGTATGACTAAAATAGAATCATTCGTGGTTGCGTTTTAGGTACAATGCAGTACTCTTTATTTTTTGTATGTGGTCAATATAATTGTTGAATAAGTGGAAGTGGAATTCAATATTTTTTTTCTGAGTACATCCCACTTGAAATAGACGAATTATGTTGGAGAAGAAGTTGGCTGATGCTGATGTCTCTGAGGAAGATCAAAACAACCTTTTTAAGTACTTGGAGAAGAAGGAAACTGAATACATGCGGATTCAGAGGCATAAGATGGGTGCTGAGGATTTTGAGTTACTGACAATGATTGGCAAGGGTGCATTTGGAGAGGTACACATTTCTCAGAATTTACTACAAGTTGCTCTGTTTGTTATATGTTCAATACTACATATTTAGTTTTTCTGGGACAGGTTAGGGTCTGTAGGGAAAAAACATCAGGCCATGTATATGCCATGAAGAAGCTTAAGAAATCAGAGATGCTTCGCAGAGGCCAGGTATACTTCTATTTGGCCTGCAAGATGACATCATTGAGGTCTTGTACGCTACACTGTATTTATTGCTGGTTTATTCTTAAAAAATGTAGGTTGAGCATGTTAAAGCTGAAAGGAATCTGCTTGCGGAGGTTGACAGCAATTGCATTGTTAAACTGTACTGTTCTTTCCAAGATGATGAATATCTTTATCTTATTATGGAATATCTACCTGGTGGAGATATGATGACTTTACTAATGAGAAAGGATACACTGACGGAAGATGAAGCCAGATTTTACATTGCAGAAACAGTCCTTGCCATTGAATCTATCCATAAGCACAATTATATTCATAGGTTTGTTTCTTGACAAGAAGACAGGAAACCTGAACTGTTGATTTGACTTGACTAGGTTCCGAAGTCGAAATATTGATTGACTTGCAATATAAATCTTACAGGGATATCAAGCCCGATAACCTGCTACTTGATAGATTTGGTCACTTAAGACTGTCGGATTTTGGATTATGCAAACCTTTAGACTGCAGTACTATCCATGAGGATTTCAACGACCCGAATTCTTCTGGTCCGAATAGTGATCACCCTCCAGTTCCAAAGCGCACGCAACAAGAACAACTACAACACTGGCAGAGGAATAGAAGGATGCTTGTAACGTCCTTGCCTTAATCATGCAACTATTTACAACTAGATTAATGTACTAGACTTCTTTAGCATGTTTCCTACAGTTTGCTTTAAGTATTTATTACAGCTAATATATTTTACTTCCCCCATCTTCTGGTCCAAAAAAAATGTTGATGGTGGGCGGTGAAGCACTTGCTATTTGTATGTTTGTACAAGTCATATAGAAGTTTTTATTAAAATGTTGTAATGGCTGGTGAGGGTTATGCCTTTTATCTGTAACTGTTTGTATTTTACTGCAGGCGTATTCTACTGTCGGTACCCCTGACTATATTGCGCCAGAGGTTCTATTGAAGAAAGGATATGGAATGGAATGTGACTGGTTAGTAGTTATATATTTTGACTTGATTATTTTGGATAATTGGTTATTTCTCATTAAGGAACTTCTATTGACAGCATAATATAGTTGAGTTTGTTGCATGTCTAATATCATTTTGAGTATTTTGTTTATATAAGGTTCAACTTGGTTACAATTTTGGTGGCTTGAGCCTTCCAATCCTATGGGAAACAAAATGGAACAGTTCCACCATAATGATATTTGCAAAGACGGGCCAGTCTTTTTATTAACACATATTGATGTGACTAAAATACAGTTATTATTGATCCACAGGTGGTCAGTTGGTGCTATTATGTATGAAATGCTAGTGGGTTATCCACCTTTTTATTCGGATGATCCTATGTCAACTTGCAGGAAGGTAAATACGGAAATAATGTTATTTCAATGGTATAAACTTTCTTTGAGTGCTTGCTACAAGACAATTTGTTGGTTTGAACCTCGTTGACGAGTCTTTTGACATGTTATCTTTATGTTGTATAGTTCTTTGGATTTGTAGGGTCTATGTTTGAATGGCCCAATCAATATCACATGGAGGTGAACTTAGGATTATGCAACCAACCAACTAAAAAAATGTTCTTCGTGTTCACAGATAGTTAACTGGAAAACTCATTTGAAGTTTCCCGAAGAAGCAATATTGTCTCCGGAGGCAGAAGATTTGATTGGCAGACTGTTGTGTAACGTCGACCATAGGTTGGGATCAAATGGTGCCGATGAAATAAAGGTGTTGTATGGTGTGTTCTATTCTGAATTGTTGGATGTATCCCAGTAGCTATTTTCCAATAAACTGAAATGTCTTGTTGTTGGATATGTCTTCAGTCTCATCCATGGTTTGAAGGTATTGACTGGGATATATTATATCAAATGGAAGCTGCATATATTCCGGAGGTCAACGATGAGTTAGATACCCAAAACTTTGAGAAGTTTGACGAGGTGTGTATTTCTCTAGTTCTGGACTTGTTTGTAGTGACATGGTCCATGCTATTCATCCCATTTTTATTTTTCTCCTGTTATCTTTTGGCCTTGCAGACTGAAGAGAACCAGAGTCATACTTCGACAAAAGGTGGTGGTCCATGGAGAAAGGTAAGCATATGAATATTATAAATGCTTTTAGAGAGTTGTATATCATCAATTTAAGTAAGCATCTCCACTAAATTTCAACCCACAGAACTATAAGCTATGAAGTGATGTCCCTTATTTTGGTAGGGCCAACGATTCTTTGGAAATAATTAAGTATTTTGATAAAAGATGTGCATACCCCTAACGATCACATAGCTTGAGAAACTATTATTAGTGCATGCTTTGATTGTTTAGATGAGATGAGATGTTTCATGCAAGAATACTTTTGGTTGGGGAAGTTTTCTGTGCACCAATAAGTTGAGGATAATTTGAATTTCATGGACTGTGGAAATTTGAATGTCCCATTTTAAGACTATACTATTCTGTGTGGTGTTGTGGGCAAGTTTTCTATGACCTATTAATGATCTTGAATCATTGTCTATTTTTGAACAACCAATACATACAATTGATAGTTTGAGTTGCTAAAGAGAGCAAGTGCGTCCTCTACTTCTCACATAGATTATTTTGAAATTGATTGCAGATGCTCTCTGCTAAGGATATCAATTTTGTGGGATACACGTACAAGAACTTCGAGATTGTGAACGATTATCAAGTGCCTGGGATGAGTATGTCTATGTTATCCATTCTCTCACTCATCTGTGTATATACATATATGTACACAAGTACAAGAACTGAATACAAACAAACTAATGCTTGATATTCAATTGTCTTTCTTTGGTTCTAATTAGCTTGCTTTCAGTTGTAAACTACTAGTACTACTGATTGACCCTGATCATTTCCTCTGTCCAGCTGAGTTGAAGAAGAAGAATGCGAAACCAAAGAGGCCGTCAGTCAAGACACTATTCGGTAGCTCTCTCTTTTTACTTCCATTGTGCTCCTATATCATTGATCTTGCACTAGTCACAAGAGTTTGCGGCCATGTATTTTAGGCGAGTCTTACCGTTAGTTTTTTGGTCAAAATGGTATACACTGCACACCAAGTGGTATTATAGGCAGGTTGGTGAGGAAGTGTCCATATGTGACTCTTGGTCTTACAAATACAATAATTAATATACTTTGTACCTATGATCTTTCACAGTATTCATTTTTTGTTAACAAAATGAATAAATGGATTCATAGAGTGTCTAGATTAGTATGTGATACAAGGGGGAGCATATGATTTATTCAATATATATGAACATGATTGATAATCCTCTTAATTTTGGTAAGCCCCCATTTCACAAATATGATATTTGCCGCTTTGTGACAGATGATGAGTCGGAGACATCAGATGCTGGTAGGGAAAAGCCGCCTACTGACGGGAGCTTTATGAAATCGTCGCCTTCAGAAGTAGAAGGATCTCCAAAGCAGTGAATACATAAAACCGACTTCTTTCTGACTTTAGTCGTAACTTGGTACAAATCGTAATTCAAACCTCAAGCTACAATCATTGCCGAGTAAACACTAATTCATCGTATGTACTTAATTCTTCTGCCCAGACGCCAAATGTTGTACAAAATACATTGTATCTAAACTTGAGGTTAATGATAGCCAAAAATACCTACATGTTCGGCTAGTGTGTATTTCAGTATCGAACAACTGCAACTGCATAAAATAATATCAGTTGATTTTTTTTTAGAATAAATAATATCAGCTAGTGATTACTGGTTTTACAATAGGAACCATTTCTGGACAAGCATCATTAGAATGTAGTTCCACACGCATTTGTACCTTCTCCACAAAATCAGAAAGTGTAAAAACAAGACTAGAAAAAAACTCAAACCACTATATGTAGGATATGAATTACTAGCTATTTGAAACTAAAACCTGGTAAGCTAACTAATATTTTACTCTCAACACCCATGAATAGGAGAGACACAATCATTTGAAGATTTGCCCAAATTCCACTCCATTCATATTTGTCACAAATGATATTTTTTCACACCCAATCCCTTTCAATAACAAATTGCCACTACCACTTCTCAAGGAGACTCCAATTTACAATTTCGTGCCTTCTTATTCTGAGACCACCCTTCTCAGAATTAGGAGGGGAGTGAAATCATCCTGGAAGATTTTGTAACATCACCTTTATCGTCTATGTACACGTCATTTCGAAAAATATGATCGATATAAAAGATAACCAGAGGGACTTATGGATTAATCTTAACTAGGGAATAATGTAGTCAAGTCCAAGAAAAGTGGTCGTATAGAACCAATGTACCAATGATCGAAGGACTTGCATACTACAAACAAAATTATCTATGTTCATTCATTTTACTATCTATGAACTGTAAAATCTAAAAGCTAAAAATAATGACTGGCGATGCTTCATAGATCATGAAATTGCTCAGTTTGGCACAACTTAATATTTGATTGAATGGTGTATAATGTATTATAACCTCATGGTGGACTTGGTGAAGTAACTTAACAGTTTCACTTTAGAACCTAAGAGCATTTCTAACCCAGACTAATTGAATTGGGCTATGTGAGGGGTACAAATTATAATTTGGTAAGAGAGAAGGGTCAAATAAAATATTTCGAGATGAGAAAAAGCAAAAATTGGGTTAATAGAAACATACACAGTGGGAATAGCTCATGCTAGACTATTTGTAGGTGAATCGGAATTTAATTGTTTATTTTAAACAAAACTTGATTTTAAGTTTTCCCGGCTTCAAGTAGAATAACATATAACATTTATAGGAGAGAGAAAAAAAATTAATTTTGAGTATTGTGAATTAAAAAAAAGTTATTGCTACATGTGATCGAGGCATTAGTCCGCTGCTTTCACTTGACGCCTAGAGTTGACTCCAATGCCTCTGCTTTCACTTGACGCCTAGAGTTGACTCCAAGCTGGAGAAATCATTTCGCCGGCTCTTTTTCTAAAACTCGTGCCTGGAGGCAACGACACACGGCCAATTCTCA
>JAYMSU010001208.1:0-10989 GCA_036897765.1 Erodium chrysanthum | reverse complement strand
CGAGGGCACCACGAGGGGACACTATGTTCGATTGCCGATCAAGGTCCAGCTGGTCGCCGGCGACGGGCGCGGGGAGGGGGTGAAATGCGCGGAGGCGTACTATGCGCACGGTAGCTATGCGGCGGGGCTGTGGAATAAGAATGGGGAGAAAGGGCACGCGACGTACTCGGAGAAGGAGGCGAGAGGGTATGTGAGGCGCAAGGATCGGCCTCAGAACCTCACCTTTTTGGATCACATTCGTGTCTTCATATCTTCTTCGTCCTCTTCTGATTGATTTTTTAAAAAAGTTTTTGTGGTTTCATTTGTACTTGTGATATCTTAGCTGATATCTTGGCACTATCCTGAATTGAATCGTCCAACTTACAATACGCATTTACATAATTATGGATTGCTGTTCAAGAAATTTTCTTGCTTGTGTTTGGATCAAGATTGTAAAAAACGTTTCGTTAGTAGGATCGACAAAGCCTCAAAAACATTATAAGAGACTAGTTGGAGTTAATCAGATTTGTGGTATTTTTAATCAGATCGGGGTTGAAGAATTCGAACCTATTAGTCAGGGCTAGTAGTAGCTAGGGGGGTTTTTACAACATTGGTTTGGATACCAGGAAAGAGAACAAATTTTCTCTACCTACCCAGAAAGATTTATGATTGTATGTATATGTTTAGTAGTAGGCAGAAGTAGGAGAGATTCTTTTATTGCGTGCACGGAACGAGGGTGTTATTGCATTGCATCACGTTTGAGTTATTATTGGCCAATTTGTTGTCACTTTCAATCTGCCGGCCTTGATAGATTCCATGTAGATACATATTAAGCTACAGAATGCGATTCCTTGGTCTCTTTCAATATATTCAAATCCAGATATAAATTGTGTAATGCATAGTGATGATCACTCAAGGTTGCATCACCATCAGCTGCCAACCCCATAAATATATTCTACTTGTCCATCTCAATGACTCACTTCATGCATTATGCAATACGCTCCACTAGGAGATAGTGACCTATACGACAACATTTCCTATGCAATGATACTCTCATAGTGCACGATTTTGATTTTATGCCCAAGTGCTCTCCACAATGTACTGTATGTCCAAATTCCACTTGTAAAGTTGTGCTAATAACAAGTAATGATGTGCTCCAAACCCAACACTTCCTAACCTATTGTGCTTACTAGAGACAATTCATAGACATCAACAATTATAGTTAACATGTGCATTGAGGACCAATGAGACACAATGAGACAGTGATTCCATTCATTAGTAAAAAATAAGACATGTTATGTTATGTACATACAGAGTGATAAGTGTGCATCAGAAACCAAAGAATCTGTCAAGCAGCCACCAGCACTTGGAGCTTTTGCTTGTCTAGTGTTGCTTTGCCACCTGCATCAACATTTCTCTTCACTGAAACTCTTCTAGAAAATAAATAAATAAATAAATAAATAATAGTGTATGTTTCGAGCACACAATTTGAACGAGGTAAACTTTTACATATAAGGTATGTATTGCTTGATACTGGCCTCCAGGTGTTCTCCAAATCTCATCCTCAAACTGACTGATTTCTTGACATCTTTGGGACCTTCTCTTCTATAACTTGAACTTTAATTTCCTCCGTAAGCAAAAAAAGAGGCTGCATAGGATGCACAATATCAATATGGGTAGCTAAACAGAGAGGTATGCAACAAAGATTAAAATATCAGTATCAACGAATCAGGGATGGACCAACACAAGTTGGCCCAGTGGTTAAGGACTCCCTCCAACATAATGGAGGGTCAGAGTTCGAACCGCGGTGTAAATAGTCTTATGGATAAGAATCATAAGTTTGGTGCTCTTTCATTCTACACAAGGAAGTGAACTCAAATCTTGGTACAAAAATGGCTTATAATAAAAAACGAATCAGGGACGGGCATAGTTGATTGGTTTTGGAGATTTATTTCCCCCACTAAAAAAACGCTAAATATACCCTTTGGTTTCTTTGTAGTTAAGAATACTTTTCATCTTATTTGCCCCCACTAAAATTTTCAAATCTTTTAGTATTCTCCCACTAGTGCAATTTTTTCATCACTTCTCTAGTATTTTATAATTTTGCCCCCACTGAAAGATTGTTCCGGAATCCATCCCTGAACCAATCTATCTATACTTTTACCCAAGCTATCATGAAATTATGGTGCACGTATGTCATCTCAAGGGATGGCAGAAGAAGTTATCACTTCTTTCCAACATAAATTGAAGAAAAAATAACCATTACATACTTACATATGAATTATCAATCAATCGGGTGCTTGTCTGTCTGGCGAGAGGTATAGTGTGCAGAGAGTAAAACAAGAGATAGGAAAGCACTGGCCACAAAGATTGCATCAAACCACCGATGGTAAAAGTCAAACTGAATATCTCCACCCAAAACATCTGTTATGATAGTCCTGCCAACAGATACATACAGTAGTGAGCTGACTAATATGATGGATTGCCCTAACAATACAGGTGCATATGTTCGAAGTTTCCCCTTCTGGCTTTTTCTGACATTTTTTTTAACTTGGGGGTAGAGTTACAAAGACTAATGATACTTAAGGCTGAATTTGGATTCACACAGAGATCTATCTTGCCTACCGAGTTCGCATGAGTGATATATTTACAAAAACTTGGAGCATACCTGTACTCAGTTGCCAAGCTCTTCCGTATCAGAAGAATAGAAGACACAAAATACATCCCCATAATTTCTGACAGAAAAAGTACGACATTGCTTGAAGAGCCACTGCCAACTCTAGAAAATGCAAAGAAGAACTGCATAGAACCAAGAATTGCAAGTCAAGCTAATAAAATGAGAAGTCACTACAAGTCTACAGCACATGCATACAGAAAAAAGATGAGCTTATTTCTGTCTTGATCTGGACTAAAAATATATTTGTTGAAAGAGTGATTGAT
Organism: Erodium chrysanthum; assembly: GCA_036897765.1. Lineage (NCBI taxonomy): Eukaryota > Viridiplantae > Streptophyta > Magnoliopsida > Geraniales > Geraniaceae > Erodium > Erodium chrysanthum. Next base: position 8,070 of record JAYMSU010001208.1, on the reverse strand, counting down.
CTACTATTTGAATGACTAGGTAGACATGGAAGATGGAGAGGAAAGAAAAATATGACGATGAATCATTGTAAACAATGTTGAGCATATGTATATTGCTCTTTAGCCTTCTTGATTATTTCAGAATGGAAATGGTATTAAGTACAGAGGTATAATGAAGTAAGCCTAAGTAACATCTTTCCTGGAAATGGATTTCAGCTAAATTAATGAAACCATTTCCCATCAGTTCACAATATTTTGGTTGCTAGCCACTAGTTCTTATGTGGATGGAGCAGTAACATGGACTGCTTATAACAAATACAGCTCTAGTTGCTTATGGGTCACCATTTGCTGAATCATCCATCTCTTCTTGAGAGAACTCTCTATTAAGTGATCACAATTTGATAAAATCAAGTGCAATTAGTGGTGATGTTTGTATCTTAGCCATGCAGAACCAAATTTTTTTGAAGAGAAAATATATAGAACAGCAGCAAATTGGAAAAAAATGCAACCAAAAGGCAAGGTTACCTTCATCACATTTGTTAAGAATCCCCGTACGGATATGACAACCAACATTCCAATGAATAGCAGGGAGATATACTGTGCAACAATGAAGAAAACCAATAATTGAATAGGGGTAAGGATAAGGATAAGTAGAATATAGATAAAAGACCTTATAGAGTCAGTTGCTGTATAAAAAGAATGTCAACAGAAAAGGCAAAACAAGTTCACCAGATACTGCCATTCAACTAGATAATACACACAGAAGTTATTCATTTAGGTTCTATAGTTCAAATGCACATTTTTACATGTACAGCATAATTGTAATGAGACATGTTTGAAGGTGGGATTTGGGTTTTGCAAAATAGAAAAGTGATTATATGTAACAACTAGCTTTGCGATAACTAAAGAATTGATGAGAAACTAAACTAACACAATTCCAGAACCTGAGAGTAACACATACACACAGGGTAAGTGCAGTGAGCAAAGATTTTTTTATAGTTATATAAGAACCTCTCCTTCAAATAAGGCCTGTTTTTTAATCTTAGAAGGAAAAACCTCTAACAGTAACAACTACATACCAACACAAAAATTCTGGTGTGTGGGAAAAACAGTGCAAATTAAATGCATGGTTTGTCAACAAATATTTCTACGAGGAATTGCTGGACATTATCAATCATAAAAAAAAACTACATATATTGAATCACAAAAGGAAGTAATAAGTAATATGTTATATGATCATGGGGCAGATGAGAAGCCATGCATCAAGCACCAGGCAACATTTTAAACTATTGCCACAAAATAGTGGCATTGTCAACTAACCTGTGATAGTAATGTTGCATTGATTCCTATATCAAAAAATTGCAAGAATATACTGATTGTCCTTGTTACAGGATCAACTGAACCAGCCTGCGAAGGAAACAATTAAACTCATACAGTTCATTAACAGTACCCACTACCCAGAAAAATGTTCTCATGATGTAGATATGGATAAAGGAAAAAAAGTGAGGGAAAAAGGAGGTACCTCCTTGAAAACAACACTTTGCAATGACTGCAGAGAACAAGAAGATCAATCAGGAACCTACTTTCAATGCAATACATCAAAATATGAGGTAAAATTTTCATGCTAAGGACTGCAATAAAAGTCTGTTTGCTCTGTAAAATAGCAATTTTAATTTTTAAATGAAATCATCATAAAATTTAATTAAAAATGAATAACAAAAAACTGCATAGTGCTTTTCCAACTAATGTATAATATTTTATGGAACTTTCGGATAAATCATGCAACTAAAAATACTTTCTTAGGTTGCCATGCAAAGCAAATAATATGCCTATATATACCTTGACCATTTTATACACACAATAGATAGAACATGCATAACCAAGTAAGTTCTGCATGTGACCCTTCCAAGTTCGTGAATAAGCAGCAGCTTCCTGCAGAGAAAGAACATAAAAAAGAGAAAAGAGAAGTCATTCATAAAATAAAATAAAAAGTCACGAACAATGGTAGCAGGTATAGGCAGCATAACGTAATTGCACTTCTCTGGAGAAAAATAAAACATTTGGACTCAGAAAAACATTTATTATTAGAATGATAAAAAATCATGATATTTTATCCACTTGGACAACAAAATACCATAAAAAAAATATTTTTCAAACCCGGTGAAATAATAACACTGAAGTTGAGTTCTCAATTTGTTAATATATTAAGAAAATCTACTACAGTAGTATATGGACAACGGATATGACCTTTACTACGTAGATAATACTTAGCATAATCTAAACAATCATGGTTAATGAGATATTCCATGTTATTGTAAACCAGGACTGGAACCCTTTAGCATCTCAGGTAAATGGTACATTCAAAGATTCTTTGAAAGCTACAGACAGGAACAACCTATCCCGAAAATCATTTTTTTTCAAACAAATAATGCATTCACTATTCTGAATATTTAAGATGCAAGCCTGCACTCCAGTAGGCTAAAATACTCCATTTTCTTCTCTCTTTTTTTTCTTTCTAATCAAACACATCACGTCTAATATGAACCTTTAATGATCACATAACAAGATAAATAACACATCACTGAAAGTAAACCTTAGCCTGGCGAAGCTCATATATCTCCAAGAATAGCTGCTTTGAGAGCTCTTCTAAAGCTTGTATCTCGGCCTCCATGATTTTGACATCTTCCGAGGAGAAGAAAAGAAATAAACAAATATATAAAAGGACGTCAAGGGGGGATATTACTTAGGACTCTTTGAAAATAACAAGTACTAGAATATATATTTTTGTTGAAAGAGTAAAAAGCAGGGGATATAAAACACAAACAGACGAATGTTCTTGATACAGACAATCCTAACCATTTCATTCTTTAAGCAAACAAAAGGCTATCACATGTTTTTTACATTCTAACAATTGATTAATAATTTCTTATAGGACTGCATCATTCAATTACAATTAGCTCAGATAGCATGAAAAATGGAGGAGCTAATTTGTGAGTAGTTAGGCCAAATCCACAGCCTACTGTTTGAATTTTATGCCTAAATTCTCTTCACATAATAGCAAATTAAATTATTACAATAACTTATTTCTTCTCCTCTTTCCTTTATCTGTATTTCTTCTACCCTGCCTAAGATTTAAATTAAGGATAACAAAAAAGAATTCCATAAGCAAATGTTGAGGACACATTTAAGGGAGAAAAATGAAACCAACACAAACCTTGCTCTTTCTGGTCATCTTGCACAGACCGTACAACAGTACTGACAATTCTCTTAAAAAATGACTTGGCCTTCAAGTTCTGCCATATAAGACTTACAATAAGCCACTAACTGGAGACCAAACTAATCAAGACATGTAGTAACTACACAACATATATCATATTGAATGTTAGGTTCTCAGCATGTAGACCAGAAATCAAAAGTAAGTTATGAGAGTTTTAAGTGGGAAATTAGAAACACATAATCTGCTATAACCAGTAACCACATTTAGACATGATATAATACATCAATGCTGAGCATGTAAGCAGATAAACAGTGCAACAACGCAATCCAGACTAAAACCACATTTCATAATAAGATATTAAATTCATGAATGCCACCTCATAACTAATGCCTATTTTCTATATTCAAATTTATATATTCTTCGAAGTATAAGCTTAAATTTTAGCAGAAAATGTATTTGACTGCCTATTTAATACTGTAATATGGGTTAACACTCAACATCACTCATAAATTAAATCTTCCCAGCCAAAATATTTTCTATCCTACAACTTAGGCTTCTTTAAACTTATTGAACATCATAGAGTATCAATCAACTGAAACATGCAACAATATCCTACAAAACTCAAATTGTACATAAACAGAGAGTCAATAATAAACACGCTGATGAAATACATTTTATGTTAAGACATGAAAGCAATAGGCAGATGAGTAAACCTCTTCTGCTCCTTTAAGACGTTCCATCTCTATTTGGCCAACGATAACTTTCTTTTTCTTTGTGATACAAGTTTCGATCGATTGCATCAATTGTCTTTCCAAGGCCTTGATCTCTGATCCATCAATCTCTCTAACAAGCCGAAATACACAGAAGCATAAGAAATTAAAAATGGCTCAACACCTACTAAACAAATCAAAATTTGAGAACTTCTTACAGATGTTACCCCTAATGCCAAATTTAAATGAGCATGGATTTTCAAATGTGTTGGATAGCCAATGTATGGGGGGAATAGATAAATTGTTGTAAGAAAAGCCCAATTCAGCAATCAAAGAAATGGAGAATGCCAAAAGAAATATATGAAAAGAACAATTCGCTTAATGATGCAAGCATAATGCAAAGCATGCACAGATCTTTGGTGATGTTGTATTATTACCTGATGAAAAGGGATAAATAGCTGTATGGCAAATTCACAGCTCCAAATCCAGAAAGCACAGCCATGACAGTCACACCAATGACCCCGATTCTACTGACCAACTGAGGCATGGTAAAGAAACCTGAGAAGAAAGGCAAACAGCAAAGTTATAGTAAGATTTCTAAAGTAGAAGGTGCATATTAGAAAACAAAGGAGGACTCAGGAGGTGATGCTAAATCCATGTGGATGTATCTTCTATAGCAATTGACTAGTTCGGAATACATTTGCTGGATGTCTAGATGGTGACCTTAAATTAATCATAGTTCAACTGAAAGGTTAATGATGCATAGATATTGTTCAAGAACAGTCTCCATATAATCTATGACAAACTTTAGTATAGTATATATATTTTTTGATAAGCCTGCATGACCATTATAATTTGGCAACAAAGTATAAAATGCTGGTGTATGAAATGAATACCATTATCAGGTGAGGGCATAGGAAAGTGAATGCCCATGCGCCAAAAAGCATAGAGAAACACCAGCAAGAAAATGATGGCTCCAAGTGCAGCTCGTTCCTTCCTTAGACCTGTGATGAATATTCAAGTTCTAGTTGATGCATGTAAATAAAGAAAATACTAAACAGTCATGCTGTAACCACATTCAGATTCCACGTATGTAGAACTAGAACTGTTGACTCTCCTTTTTTTGTGAAACTCTTTTCTGATCTAACATCACTTAATAAGACATCCGTAGATAACACTTATGAAAACATTTGACACGGACAATGCACAAACTATACGTCAACCAGAGGTATTTAAAATGTAATATTATTATAAATAGGCACTTGAAGAAGCATCACCTCTGTCTGCTGAAATTTCTATTTAAAGCATTCACCTAAAGTTAAGACACCGCATCATACTTCTGGCCTACACGGCTCTAGATGCCCATTTGGATAACATTATCCTTCCTCATCAGAAAAAAAAAAACATAGCCGTTGGTAAGGGCTTGTTCTGAGACCCAAATTTTCATGACACTAGGAAGTAAAACAAGCATAAAGTGATGACAACGGCACAAGGCAACCAACCTAGTACGACCTAATCACTCTTACTGGAATCATTTCTACAATAAAACCAGAAGCAATCAATGAACGGAATTAACTGTCTACATTATATTGTACATTAGGCAACTAAGAGTCATTACCTGATTATAAGCATCAGCAAAACCAACAATCAATCCATCAATTAATTGTGAAAAAAGACAGAGAGCAATGCCAATTAGCATAAACAAGAATCACATACCATTATTGCAAAGCATCAAGTAACAGTGATAGTATGGCAGCATGAAAACCAGTAACAATATAAGACAAAACAAATCCAGCTTCCAATTGATCCATCGCGCCCTGCAGGCAAAAAATTAATCAAACTAAATCATACAAAGTTCGTTTTCATTCGAATTAAAGCAGTGAAACCAGAATAATTTCACGTTCATTTCCTTCCTAATAGTAATAGCATAACCCAAAAATAGAGCATTAGCAATGTGATTTGACTTCCAAAATGAAGTATCATAGTTTTCTTTAGTCAATTGGTTCATGTTTACGCGTGAAGAAAGAGCGTACTCTTTGGAGGGGAGAGGGATGATCTCGAAGAGGACGAGCTGGAGGAGGTTGCAAGAGAAGGCAAAGACGACGCTGAAGATGACCTGAACCAGCACTCTCTTCTCTTCGTACTCCTTGTACAGCCTTTGGTTCAGAAACCACAACCCTGCCCATCCTAGCAGGCACAGTGACCCCAAAACCACCGTTCCCTCCCAGATCGCCCACCCCCACCCCATCTCCTTCCGATTCTCGATCTCGAGCTCCAAAAACACTGCGTCTCTTCTCTTCCTCGATCTGTGTATCCTCTGAATTTCTAGAAATTGATTGAATTGAACTGAACTTCACTGCACCGAACTCCTCAGAGCATATCAACTGTCACTGGAGAAACGAAAATGAAGGAATAGGAAGCAAAATCTGGAGGGAGGGTCGTGTATTTATTTGCAGATAGTGATACTCGGCTTGAAGAGCTCAAGATCTCTCTGTAAACGACCTGTCGGCCAAACTGAAATTTACTCGGGATGCGCTTTCACGATCTGGATAGTTGGGCCGAAAATGAAGATCGAGCTAAGTGTAGATGTTCGGTTCCAGAAAAGCCCATTCTCTATTGATCCACGGATGATACCAGATCTCATAACTAAGCCCATACCGGAACACATGATTTTTTTTAATGTAAAAGTATATATTATATATCAATCAAGAAAATTATGAAACATGCGTAATAATAATATTACAAACTCAAGGATGTGTAAAAATAAATTAATGTCGTTAATATTTAATGAGCAACAAGATTAGAATGACAACAATACTGACAACAAAAATATTAGATAACTCGAGACAGAATAATTATAATACACAAATAACATGTGATATGTAAGTATGAACACATATAACTTCAACCATATTTATCCACTAAGATTTGAATGGGAATGACAACGAGACGGATTTTGTGCAGTATTATGTTCCCCGACTCTAAACTCGAACCCATTTTCATCTCCAAACCCGTATCATCTATGAAAGGGTACGTGCAATTCCCGAACCGGAATATTGTCTGATTTTGTTGATAAAAATTGAAAAAAATGTGATTAAATTAAAGAGATTGAAAAAAATAATGAATTTTTTATAAGCATCAAAATATTGGTATTGTGTATGAGTAGTAAACATCTTGATATAACATTTTGAACCATAAAATTTTACCTCTATATTAACTATCAAATATAAGATAAATATGTTGAATTTTACATATCAGAGACGGGACGAACAGTCTCCCGAACCGGAACAAAATAATAATCCTGTCTCAGTATCAGTCTCAAACCCATTTTTTCGAATCCAACCGATCGAGAACATCAAAAACCTATTAGACTCGGAAATTTTGTCATCCCTACTTCTAACATTTGATATCCGAACGATGAAAGCTCATTACCGGGTTCGGGGTCAGGCCCAAATGGGTCGAGCGCATTATTTTAGTGTTAAAAAGACAAATTTTAAAGAGCGGGACCCACCACAATAGCAGTAAAAACCAAGAACAGTATCACACAGCTGGCACATGTCGTCGAAGCGGTAACATACTGACCTGGCATTATAGCAACCAACGACGTCATCTCCATATTCGAGTGGGACCCACCCACACGGTACGGATAAAGTCTACTGGGGACACACGCGCCTGACCACGTGATGCTCACTGAACGAATCGGCAGCTGTCCGTAGACCCCATCTTCACGCTTTCCCACGGGCACGCTCACCGACACCAAGTTCGAGAACTCAGTTTTGTTGCCAAAAAGCAAATCATTTTCTAATCCTTTTATTGGAGACCTCATAGCAATACCGTGCACATCCCCCCATACAATCCCCACCTTCATCAACATGCCAAATCATTATTAAATCAGATCCTCTTAAGTACATTCTCATCACAGCATGATCATTATGTTCTTTCCTTTTCAGGTCAATTTTGCATTTGCAGACAAGCTTTAGCTCAGATAAACAAATATTTAGAACTACAACCAAGACTAGATTAATTCGTTCAGTTCATTGATACAATCAAGATCGCCACAATTTATTTGCTTTCACATCTAAAACTCGATCTTGTAAATGTAATTCTAAACAAACATTTGAGCAAAACCCAATGGAAATTAATGGAAAACAAATCAAACATAGA
>JAYMSU010001207.1:0-10989 GCA_036897765.1 Erodium chrysanthum | reverse complement strand
TTAAAAAAAAATTAAATTTTTTATTCAAGGGCGAAATGGATATTTTTAGAAAATCAGCAAGTTTTTTTTTTGAATTTTGCTGATTTTCTAACGAAAACGTCTTGCCAACAAACACACAAAAAAATTGAACACTTATTTTGCAGTTTTTTCCGGACCTAAACACATAATTCATTGCTGAAACAAATGCTTCTAGTCTTTCCTTGGAACATGTTCTTGAGTACCAGAGATGAGCTGACAAGCCTTTTAATGGCAAAACAAACATTCATAGCAACATGGTAATTAGCAACTCATAGAATAGTTAAATTGGAAATGCTATATCAAAACTGGAATGTGTAGCTTCAAAGTGCTCATATTACAAAAATCTCAAGAGTATTCAACTTAGCAAATTAGACAAAAACATAAATAACAGAAAAGAGTTTCTTTGATCAGGTAGCTCCATCCAAACTTCTGAATATTGCCATACATCCGCTAAATCGCTCGTTCTCTTAACGGTACTGAGCAAACACACGAAAAAATCGCGCATCAGCTTACAGCAACATATATGGTTGATGAGGAAGGAAACTTTAAACGATTTAAACCATGGATAATTAAATTATTGTAAATTCACACAGTTATTAAATAATTGTAAACATAGAACAAAAAATACATGTCATTGCAAATTTATACACACGGTACATTCAACCAATTCTAACTCCATGCATAAAAATCGACATTATACCATCAATTCTACAGAGAAAAGCCCAATAATCAAAATTCTCAAAATTAAGGCAAATGCAATATCATAAAATATAACAATGTGATTGATTCTCAATTCAATTTCACAGTCAGGCAGTTTCGTTTCAAAGGTATACACGAGAAACATTTCATTAAATGATTTGATAGTGATTCAATACCAGATCACCATTTTTCCTATGTCAAGCACATCATTATTTCCTTGTACACTACTAAAAATGGAAAAATGCATCAACATAGAGAAGAAAGTGACCTTGATGAAGCCAATTTCCTTGGCGTTGCTGTGGAAGCACTGCCTGCAGCACATGAGCCCGTACTTCCTGATCAACCCATGAGAGTTTCCGCATACACGGCTGATCGAAACAAACAATAAACTTAGCTCAAATCCACTAAACGATCACATAATCGGTTCGTTTTCCATAGATTCTTACAAAAATGAAAAATCACGAAACGGATATAAAGAAAAAGAATCTGGAATCTAACCAGGCACGAGAGCCAGGGCCGTAGGCCTTGGGGTGGGAGTTCCAGATGTTTGAGTGCCCCATCTTCTTCCTCGCTCTGCAAATCTGGAGCTAAAACCCTATATGGAAGCGCACAGAAACCCTAATTTTGGGAACACGATGCTATTTATTCTACCCGTAGCATTTGAGATGTCTAAATTACCCCTACTAAACCTCTTAAACTACAACATGTGACATTTTCCAATATCTGGAAGGAACGACGTCGTTCCACTCCAGGAAAAAGATCTCTCTCCCTCGTCAAGGGTTCCGAGAGGAACCCGAGAGAGCTGTTGTGAATATTGTTTGCACCAACTCGTCGGAATTTAGCTGTGAAGGCCGATACCGGCAAGCACTCCGGTGAGCATCGCCGTCCGATTTACTCTGTGCATTAGTTAAATTCTCAGAGCAGTGCTTAGTCCAATCTTAGAGCAGTGCTTACTCTTGATTAAGGGGGATATGTTGTGATGTTGCTTGTTTCTGTTTTTGTCTCTCTTTTTTACGTGCCTCTGTTCAATCAGAATGATAGGTATTGCGTTCAAATTGGTTTTTCTTTGCATTTCGCTGATAAACTCTAAAAAAAAGGGGATTGTGGCACATTACATATGTTGGTGTGTGATGTAAAGGAGTATAAACTGAGTAATTTAAGTAGAGATTTGTGGTGAGTTGACAGATTTTCTTGCAGATATGAACAAGATACCTTTGCCTATGCAAAAGGTAAGTGGCATTGAAAAGCATATATGTGGAAAGGATGCTCTGGTGAAGCTCTTAAGATGGCATTTTGGCCATGCTGAATTTAGAGGGAACCAGTTGGAGGCCATTGAAGCAGTTGTTTCGGGTATGGTTTACATTTGTTGCTGTGAGACCAATATATGCATAACAACATGCTTCACGACCCTAAATACCATCCCATTTGAGTTGTTCTCTCTACGTTGTTGAACCTGCTTTTACCGATGACACAATTTTTGATATAAACGACTTAGTGGGATATGCTCTCATCAATTGATATTAAATAAACAATTTTGAACTATAGACATGCACAAATATACAAGAACTTTGTTGTTTCCTTCTTGTTCATTATAGTGAAATGGAGTATTCACCATTTGCTCTAGTGTTGACAAGCTACAATTAGGCATTTTAGTGATATGTTCGTCAAGGAAACTACCACCAAATAGGAATCGGCATGTCTCACCTCAATAATCTGATAGATAGACCACAAGGGTGTCTTTGTATTTTATTTTATATCTTGGGATTATCTGTAACTAGCAATTTTGGCATTTCTAATTACCTCTATTGTGCAGGAAGGGATTGTTTTTGTCTCATGCCAACTGGTGGAGGAAAGTCAATGTGTTACCAGATCCCTGCTTTGGCTAAATCGGGGATTGTGCTTGTTGTTTGTCCTTTAATAGGTGAATGGTACTTATCATATTTAAATTTGCACCTTATTGAGCTTAAACTACATTATGCTGCTTGGTTATGAACTGCTAGGAACCATCTCAAGAATTTTCAACTGGTTCTCTGTTTAATTCACAGCCTTAATGGTAAGTACATGTCATCTTTCTTCTACATGTTGTTTTTCTGATAATGAGGGTAATATGTAGTGGATTTATGGTGTGCTTGTTTAATTAGGAGAATCAAGTGATGGCATTAAAAGAGAAAGGAATTGCTGCTGAATATCTTTCCTCAACCCTAACATCCCATGCCAGAAATAAGGTGAATTACTGAATACAATGTTTTTTTTTTCAGTTCTTGAGCATAAACTATTATGCCTTTTGAAACTTATACTCTTTTGTTATTTCCACCATTTGAAAATAAGTGTCTACTTTCCCTTTTTTTTTTTGTAAAAGTTAAGGATACGTTATTTAGTGATGGACTTTCTCCCATATACCCTATGTGCTCTAACAAACTAAAAGGATTCAACTGATCTTCGGGATCTTAGCGGTACTTCATGCATAACAAAGTTACCAAAAAAGAGTCGAAACTTATCGTGGAGCATATTTTTAAGAGAAAGTGGACACTTATTTTAGAATGGAGGGAGCATTGTTCTCTTTTCATCTTGTAATAACTAATCTCATCGAATGTGGTACTAGATCTTGGTAAGAATAAGATGCTTCTTATAAAAGCAACTGATGCCTTTGATTATTGGCTGTGTTCCCGGATCGAAATCATTTTTTTTTTGCAAAGGACTTCATATATTGATATCGCTATTATTTGAAATTGTATTCGTGAGTTAAACATGTCAAGTCAGTTTAATTACTTGAGCAATTGTAATGTGGCAAATAGGTTGAATCTTATGATATATTATCTTCTTCAGAAATCCTAGTTCAACTATCAGCTGTTTGCTTAATTTGACTGTTGATTTGATGTGCTTGATGATAGTGTCTATCAGCTGTTAAACATTTATAGTTTATACTTTTTGTCTATTGCTTGAAATTTACTAAAGTTAATACCGCTTGAGACTTTTTTTGGTATCATGGTATTTTTTTTACTAATGACTACTAATGTTCCTGATCTGTATTCTAGATTAACGAAGAACTAGAATCAGGAAAGCCATCTCTAAAGCTGCTCTATGTAACTCCAGAATTAATTGCAACACAAGGATTCATGTCAAAATTGTCAAAGATTTATGCCAGGGGTTTGTTAACTCTTATTGCTATAGATGAGGTTTGAATGGACATATCACTACATAAATTTGATATTTTTTCAGCAGCTGGAATTCTCAGGATTTATGTATAACTTTTATCTGTTTTGTCAAAATCTTAGGCGCATTGCATCTCATCATGGGGCCATGATTTCAGGTTTGTTTTAAATTCCAGCGATAAAAGGGTTATTTTCATTATTTCATACCAAGAGAAAAAGGGTTTCTGTTAATACTTATTTTGCATTTCCTTGTTGTACATCTGCTATGATAATATCTCAGTTCAAATTTCATTTGAACACATACCCTTTTTCACACTCAGAATTACATATGTTTGACTCTTAACATGTACCCTGTTCTAATTCTATTGGCATGCCAACATACCATCTATTTTTGATCTTGTGTACTAATCATGTAGAGTTATTTTTATCTATATTCAGAAACATATTTTGCATTCTCATTACAGAATCCGTTGGAGTTTAAGTCAGAGACGTATATCTTTTGGCTCTGAGCGTTAACAATAACATCATTTCCTGACATTTCTTGTTGAACAGGCCTAGCTACCGGAAGCTTTCATCTTTAAGGAGCCGGTTTCAAGATGTACCAATACTGGCTTTGACTGCTACCGCTGTTCCTAAGTGAGTTTTGCGATGGAATTCTCAGATAACCAAATTTCCTTTCCAATGGTATCATTACATGTTTAAATGATGAAATCAAGGCGTAACTGTCAGTCTTACTCATGTTTTTAAACTTGGTATCTCTGACTATAATTTCCTCAGTTGCACAACAACTCTTTTTTTCCTGCCCTTTTCATATTGTGCTTTAAATATGCAGTACCACTTCCCCCCAGTCTTGAACCCATGACCTTAGTAAAGAAACTGAGCTGTTAACCGCTTATGTCAACATAAAAGAAAAAAAGGCTGGACAAGTGTTCTGGAAACCTTGGGGAACTTTCTAGAGCTCTAATACCTTTATGCACTGTGCTACAGATGTGTAAAAGCTATCAAAGTTGAACTCAAATTGGATTATGTATCATTAGAGTGCAGGCACTGCGTTACCCTAAAAGTGGTTGTTTTTAATATGTTTTTCCTGCTATAGGATTACATGTGTTTTGTAACTGATGGAATTGACACTCATTTGTGTAGGAATATTTGTTTTATGTTCAGAATATTAGTTTTCTGGCCTTATCATTTGAAAAAAAAGAAGTAACTATCTAAAAATAAATGTTGATTCCTTAATTGATCTTTTTTTCTGCAGAGTCCAGAAGGATGTGGTTGAGTCCTTGTGCTTGCAAAATCCCTTGGTCCTAAAATCATCTTTCAATCGTCCAAATATCTATTATGAAGGTCACATCCTTCAAGCTTAATTTGATCTTTCCAGTTTGATTGTATTAATTTGAGTGTCTTTTTGTTTCTGGTAGAGTTCACTTAGTCGATTTCAGTTGGAGGATAATTGTTCAAGCATGTTGATCCCTCATCTTTCCACAAGTTTGTTTATGACGCTTGTAGTGGCTTCATGAAATCTATTTTCATAGTTGCTTAAGTATGCATCTAACCATGCATTTCTATAATGCAGTTCGATACAAAGATCTGTTGGATGATACCTACACAGATTTGTCTAATTTACTCAGATCTTGTGGAGATGTCTGTGGAATTGTTTACTGCTTAGAACGCACAACTTGTGATGACTTATCTACTCATCTTTCAAAGAATGGCATTTCTTGTGCATGTAATTGATTCCCTTATACCATCTCTCTTTTCTTAAAATGAAAAATGACGCTCTGATGAGCTCACATTTGACCTTTTTCTTCTCTGGTATTTTTGCAGCCTATCATGCAGGGTTGAGCAATAAGTTGAGGAGCTCTGTTTTAGATGATTGGATTTCTTCTAAAATTCAAGTCGTTGTGGCGACAGTGGCCTTTGGGTATAGTTGTCTCCGTATTTGTAGTTATTATAGTTGAAGCAGTAGTCCTTTTCCTTTTTTGTGCATCCTTGTGAATCATGATTAAAGTAGATCCGTGATCCTGGTCAAAGTTTCATCTTATATGACACAGAACTATAGGGCTGAGGTTGAAAATTTTGACTTCTGTATGTCCAAGCTTGAAATGTTACCAAACCAGACCTGGCTCTGGATCATCAGGCATAATTCTGAATGGAACATTTGGGCATCAATATCTTTCAATCCCCTCACATGTCTCTTTTATCTTCTTGTATGTTGTGGATTTGATGGGTGGACTTTTAGGATGAGAGCTCTGTGCCAGTAAATTGGAGTTACACGTGCTTAGTAATTTAGTTTACCTGCAGTATTTTTCCCCCATTATTTCTCAGCGACTTTATGCTATCTTTTCCTGTTTTATCTTCTACTCGCAAATAATGGTTCACATGAGATTGTGATGCACTAATTGCTTTCTTTCTGGAATCCTGCTTGGAGCTGTTCGGGCGCATTGCATTTATTGAGCAACTGGTGTTTCTACAGGATGGTATGCAGCAAATAACTATAAATCTCAAATCTTTCATACTCTATTATATTACAATATGATTTTAAGTCCAGGTGTTGAAGAGTAATTTTATGTATTCCACGTTCTACTTATTATTCATGGTTTATGTCTCTAGGGTATAGATCGAAAGGATGTTAGAATTGTCTGCCACTATAATATTCCAAAGTCAATGGAGGCCTTCTATCAAGAATCGGGTAGAGCAGGCCGTGATCAATTGCCCTCTAGAAGTTTGTTGTACTATGGAGTGGATGATCGGAAAAGAATGGTTGTGAAGCTATGCATAGATCGTCAAATCCACAACCTTTTAGGTTGCTAGATTTTTATAGAACTCTATCTAAGTGTTTTGATCTATGGCAGGAGTTCATTCTTCGAAATGGTGAGAGCAAAAGGTTACAGTCTGCAACCTCACAAGGTTCAGAGTCGAAGAAACCCCTTTCGGACTTCAATCTGGTTACATTCCTGTCTTTTGATGGACACTTACAAGAACTATGTTTATGTCTGTTATAGAAACTAAAAACATGCCGCTTACAGATGATTGAATACTGTGAACAGTCTGGATGCCGTAGAAAAAAAATTCTTGAGAGTTTTGGTGAGCAGGTACTAGAAACTGGCGTGATCTTCTGTTCTGTTTGTAGTAGTAGGCTTCATTAAATGAATTTTTTAATTAGTCGTTGCCGAAAACAGGTACCTGCATCACTATGTAAGAAATCATGTGATGCTTGCAAACATCCAAGTCTAGTAGCCAAGTATTTGGAGGAGCTTACAAGTGCTTGGGCCACACGCCAGAAAAATGGTTTTAACCGAATTTTTATGAAGAGGTACTTCATTTATCTTTTGCATTCAAATATAGATCAACTTGTCGGTCAGTGTTTTATGTGTATGTTGGAAAAATGACCCATGCATGCAAAGTAAGAAACATGAACGAGGTATGCTTACATAAGAAAACTATTGGCAGTATGTGTTTACTTAACTCTAAACGTTTATTTCATTCAGCTTCTTTTGGGAATTATAGTTTTGAACACTTACCAGTCATCTGGAAATTCAAATTATACTCTAAATATGACTTGTTTAAATTATACTCCAACACTTTTGCTATTTCTATCAAGTTTGATTTGATCTCGGATACAGTAAAGGTCTGCTGTTGTGGATAGTTAATGCATGTTCTACAGCAAAATAGTTATCATGTCTCTTGGAGCTAATTTGTTAATTTTCTTCCCGTGCCAGCTCTTCTGATATGACCGACACAGAACCATATTCTGAATTCTGGAATCGTGATAATGAAGCAAGTGGATCTGAAGAAGATATATCTGATTCTGATGGTAAATCTTCCTCTTCCTCTCTAAATCAAACTGTATTAGTGTAGTAGGTTATACAGCAACTGGTAACCCTACCCCACACAAATCCAGTCCTCATGTTAGTGTAAGAAACCTGGACCTCTCCTGTTAGATGGGTAAGGAACTGCTTAACAAGAGAGGCAACTAATCTAATTATCTGTTTGCCTAAAAAATTCTCTAATAGTATTGATAAGAAAATAAAACTGACAGAAGGTTGGATTATATCATTTTATTTTTATTTGACGGGTTTAAGTCCCAAAGTATTAATTCGTTATCTGATTAATTGAGTCATTCACTTGCTAGATGACAGTGACATTCTTAAGAGCTTACCCAAGTCGAAGTCAACATCAAGGTCAAGACTGAATGAGAAGCTTGAACTCTTGCAGCAAGCAGAAGAAAGCTATTACAGGAATAAGATCCATGATAAACAGGTTTGTTCTTGATACTCTCATCTGACCAAAAGTACTGCATACAGAAAACAAATGCAGTAGTTTAATTTCATTGAAGATTTTTTCTCTCTCTGCCAAGAGAGAAGCAAATAGTGTACAAAACACATGCATTAATTCCATTTTCTTTGCCATTTTAAAGCTCTTCTATATTGTTTGTCAATTTCCATAATAAATGCTAGATATTGGGGTTGTTCTTTATTTGCAGCTCACTCTCTTTGTGACCATATTCTTAATTCCCTACCATTTCCAGACATGATGAAGTTTATTCAAATTTCTAAACCGCACCTTTTTGGTACTCCGTCCCTCCAAAAATAAGTGTCTCACCACATACTTTTATAAAAAGTAAGCATTCAGATATTAGTGTTTGATTTTCCACTCTATACCTCTGTGCCCACTATTCAATTAGCTAGAATTTACAGAGGGATATTATCTGTAATCCATGCTTAATTAACTAACAAAAATTTGAAATCGAATATTTATTCGGGGACATCCATTGACACTTATTTTTAATTCATTTTGTTTGAAACCAGAGTTGCATTAAATATAAAACCAACATTACAGGGCTAAACATAGTTTCAGAAGAAAAACCAAGATTAAGACAGCAATCTGAACAAAATATAGTGGTTACAACATTAAAAAAAAAACTTCACTAGCTTTGGACAATTATTTTAAGACGGAGGGAGGCAATATCTGTCTGGCAAAAAGACTTGTATTTCCTGGCTCACACTGGTTTAATCTGCCTATTCAATGTCATCCTCATCATGGATAACATGTGATGTGCTAATATGTTCCCACTATGGATATAGCTTGATGTACTCATTAATTATAGACTCTTTAATGGCAATTATAAGTTAACCACAATGAACTTGTCCTGGCAAGCTGTTGATATCCAAGTTGATGACAGGTCAGTAAATCAGAGAAGAATGCCATATCAGAAGCATTGAGAGATGCAACCAAGAAAAGGTTAAAAGATGCACTGAAGCAAGCTCAGCAAAGGCTTGTTGATGTAAAGTATGTGTGCCTTTTTACCTGTCCATTATAGCTCCCGGTAAAAGATTGGACTGTTGCATTGTATAAGTTGGTCGAAACTGACACTAACCTCAGCAGTACAATGGTTTTATATTCCAGTGGTTGTTGTCACTTGACAATTAAACATGGAGCTCACAATCCTTAATGGCTTCATTTGCAGGATTGATTTAGAAACATCATCTACTTCCCTAGAAAATGACTGCTATAAAAGATATGGGAAGAGTGGAAAGTCATTCTATTACTCACAAGTGGCAAGCACGGTGAGGTGGCTATCAACCACAAGCACAACTGAGCTAACAGATAGGCTTGGCTCCACTTCTTGCTCTTCAGAGTCCATCAAAGAACTCCCCTCCACACCATCAACGCCTTCAGATAAAGAACAAATGGAAGTTACTCCTGAGGCATTGAATGAGACAACTGGATCTCGGACCTCCAGAACTCCATTTTCTTCGCCGTTATTGCAAAGTGCTTCACCAACTACAAAGCTGCCTCCTATTCCATCCTTCTCAGATTTTGTCAACAAAAAAAGAGTAGAACATGGCCGTTCACATACATCCACAAAGCAATCGCCTCAAAGAGGTAACAAAAATTCAGAGAAGAAGATGAGGCTAAACTAGCCACTAGCTTAGAATTTCTGACGTTCTTTATGTCTTCATGACTTACTGTTGTTGCTGATAATGAGAGATGTTTGCATTTGAGGAGCAGAATGGCATGCAAGATCAAAGAGTAGTACTACGCCTTTTGAATTTCACTTGCTCATTGGGTTGTTTTGTTTTTTTTTAGTACCCATGACTCTACTACAGGTTGAACCTAACCTGCCTGACAGGGATGGCAGCGGGCTGATTTTCCCCGATCCAATCCTCGTGCTCCAACCCCGATCATTGTATGAGGATTTCCCGTCCATGAAATCCAATTCAAAAATATATTTAAAAATTGGGAAATTTTCATATGCATGGGTTCAACCTTCATCTGTTTTCATAAAAACCCCTCAATTTAAGACCCGGTCATATACCCGTAAATCAAAATAATGAAAACAAATAATTTATCCACTAGTCGGATAGTGAAAATAATTTGATTAGTTCTATTAGGAATCGAGGATAATGAAAAAATCGAATATGATAATACAATTTCATCATCGATAACTTTAGGAAAATTACTAGTGGTTGATTTACTAGTTGAATGCCCACCTTTTGGTACAAAGAGGTGAATAATAAGGGATATCCAGATTTTTCATTTTTTAATCTAAAATTTCAAGGACAAAATTATCCTTTTAAAATAAATGGATAATGTACAAAATAAAAATACAAGTTTACCATTATCAAAGAAGAAAGACATGGTTTACAAAAGGTGAACAATACATCATATTCTTTTACCATTGTTTGTAGTGCAAGGCGAAGTATGACTATCATGACCCAACTTGATCAGGGATATAAAAATCTACGATCTGATTTTTGAATAATCTTCATTTTTGTAATTAGGTCTGAATCATTGGGTCCTATCAAATATGAAGAATTTTGTCATCTTTTATATCATATTTACGTCGTATAATAGTCAGATTTAATTATGAAACCAAATTCAATTAATATTATCAAAATATATTTTAATACAAAAATCTTATTTTGACAAAGCGAATTGATTTAAATTAAAAGTACCGTAAAAACTAATTATATCATGAACATAAAAATATAATTTCATGACTATATCTAGTTTAATAATTTTTAGGGGTAATTACGGATATCTGCCCAAACCTTACAGCTTTTTTCACTTACCTACACAAACGTTCCAAATTACACGACGGCTCCCTAACCTTTCC
>JAYMSU010001206.1:0-10992 GCA_036897765.1 Erodium chrysanthum | reverse complement strand
TAGTTAATCAATTTTCCAAAATTTATTAAAAATTCGTTAAACCTTCAAACCCGAGCCAAAAAAAAAATTGAGTTGAGTCGAGTCATGAAAAATTTAAACTCGATTCGACTGGATTATACCTCTATAATGTCCGATAACGATCAAAAAAAGGAATACAAGCTTGTTATGGCAACACACATAAATTAAAGTTGAGTGTTGTAATTTAATATGCAATTAAGTAAGCACTTGGTGGTGGAACCCGAACATTATTGTTTTCATATAAAGTTTAGGAATCAGAATCTCAAACTCAAAAGGAGAAATATATAAACTCATCAATGATATTTGTTATTATTTATATTTATTTTGACCTATTTTTATCTCGTATACGTTGCATTTCATTTCCTTCCGCATCTCAACAGAAGAACAACTCCATATAATATTCACTAGAGTTAATATATACAGACAGTTAGGTATATGATTCCTTTTCTCTTTTATAAATACACAACGTTTTGCATGTATTCATAATCAATTATTCTATAATATAATAATACTTTTTTATTATCTAATATTATATACATTATACTTTAAGTTTTATATTTTTGGTTATGCTCTCGATGGAATACGTGGTTTTATCTACTTGTTAACTTATGCTTTTAAAATGGATGACACGTCGTTTAGACAAAGTCCTATCTTATTTTTGTTTCTGTCACCAAGTCGTTGTTGTTACCTGGGGGTGAGCAGAATAAACCGACACCGCAAAAACCAACCAAAACCGAAACTGGCAACGACGGCGAGAAAATCGACGGTAGAAGCACCGAACCGACCCTATTTCGGCGCGGTGGTGGTTCAGGAATCAGCAAACTGTCACCACACCAGGATCGTACTTGGGCGAGGCCGTTTTCCTTTCCTCGCGCAAGCTAGGAACTTATGCGAGGGAAACGATTTCCCTCGCCCAAGCTAGGTACTTACGCGATGGAAACGATTTCTGGGTATATAAACCGATAAAGCAAATAGTAGTCGCCAAAAAAGGATTTATGGGTATATATTTCAGAGTGAAATATATGAGTATATTTACACAAGAGAGGCAACATTTGGACATAGATATTCAATTTTCCCTTGTACAATCAGGACATGTGCAACACCTGGGCATAGTTATTCAATTTTCCTTTTTAACATCCTCTAACCGTTTCATATTATTTGCAATTGTGTAATAAATATTGCCATAACATTGCAAGTTATAACTTCCCTCAACATTATAGTCGCCCAATGTCAATTGGCCAAACCAAACCAGTTCCTTATTCTGTCCCAAAATTGTTATTACAAAACATGTCAATCTAGAATCCTGAAACAAGGGAACACTATTTGCTAACATATTTAGAAATCCGCACCAACCTGATTAACACTGCAGGAAATAGAAAATAGCAGCAAAACAAGTTCAGTCAATGAACCATGCTATGATCCCAATGCCATTTATGCTTTACTCACCATTCCTGCAAGAACTCAGCTCCTGATCATCTGGCTCTTTCCATGGTTGCTTCACATCACAAGGCTTGTCATCTTCCAAGTCCTTGCATTTGGATGATGAAAAAGAGCGAGGAACCGAAAATGAATATGCACTTGTGGCCGGCTTATCTGCTGTAGAGCACGTAACATCATCTCTTCCCGAGGTCCCAGCATCGTTCTTAACATTGATGTTATCTGCGAGAGACTTGTCCTTTTCCATATATTTGGTTCTCTTTCTGTTAAGTAGGTCATTCTTGGGATTTTGGAAGGAGGGCACCTTTTGATCATTGGAAGAAACGGTGGGACAGGGACTGCTTCTCTTCAAAACAACCTTTGGAAGGTCTGATGGCTCGGAGGTGTCCATAATGACTTCATTTGAATCCGCAGACTTGGCAGCCGCATCCCTTTCCCACATGATGAATATAGCTTCAGTGAGACAATCTCTAGCTGAGTCTACCTCGATTATCGGCTTTGGATAGTTCGATCCCAACTCCACGCCAGCAGCTTTAAGTACTATGGGAGGAGCATCCCAAGGATGATGGATCCAGTCGGTTGGCAGTCTGGCTAGCTCAGGCAGCCACTGCCTCACATATTCTCCTTCTGGGTCGTACCTGCACCCTTGAATCTGATTCCACAAATTTGAACATGTTAACACAAGGCATGACACCAAAGTTCTACTTCCATAAATAAGCTTACCTGTGGACTTTCCATCCGTTCAAGCTCATGGCCATCTGGTAAGCTGCCTGAGATGTATTGCCAACCAAGGATGTCACATTCCAAGTCTGCATCCAAAAGGGTGTCCCAAAAGTACTTCATTCCCCATCTCCATGGAAGAAGCAGAAATTTCACAGCAAAACTTGAAACAATCACTCTTATTCTATTATGCATCCACCCAGTAGCCCAAAGCTCTCTCATTCCGGCATCAACCAATGGATAACCAGTCCGACCCTGTCTCCAGGCCTTAAAACGCTCTTGGTCAGTGTTCCAGGGAAAGTATTTCAGGTTCTTCAGTAATGGCCGTTCAAGAGTGAATGGGAAGTTGAAGCAGAGATAACGAGAGTATTCCCTAAGCCCAATGGCCCTAAGAAAAAGAGTCACGCTCTTATTCCCTAGTGAGTTCTCTTCTTTTGCCCACAGAATCTGTTTCATTCTTGCATATTGGAAAACCTTCCTCACACTTAGTTCTCCAAAATGAAGATATGGGGACAGAAACGATGTGGAGTTACCATCCACCTTTATCCTTTTCTCCGAATAATCAACCAAATGTTTTTCAACAAATTCATTTAAAGTCTTATCAGCATTAGTCCATCCTGGAGACCATCCCCTTCCCAACAGGGCGTTGCTCGCCTTTTCTGATTCATCTTCAAAACCCAACTCTTCGAGTGAACATTTTCCAACTCTTCCTGCCATCAATACAGATGAAACTTCTCCAAAAGTTAATTATTTGCGTGATTATTGTTGTTTTGGAAAGATAGAACTGGAGTAGAAGCAAGCCACAACAATACATAAGAATCAACCATCTCACACGCTAATAGAACATACCTGTGGCTGCCACCAAACGCCATGGAGGGAGAACTGAAATGGGCTCTATCTGCATGCATAAGCACTTATTCCAAAAGGCATCAAAATTCGTAAAAGCACATCCTCTCTCATCATAGACTTCCCATGGTTCGTACAATAGATCCCCATTATAGCTTTGCACTGAAATACC
Source organism: Erodium chrysanthum (assembly GCA_036897765.1). Classification (NCBI taxonomy): domain Eukaryota; kingdom Viridiplantae; phylum Streptophyta; class Magnoliopsida; order Geraniales; family Geraniaceae; genus Erodium; species Erodium chrysanthum. The sequence continues at coordinate 7,799 of JAYMSU010001206.1, read as the reverse complement.
AAGGTCCACCAGCTTTTCTTTGATGTTGTGATCACGGACGAGTGAAACAGGATCTAGTTGGGAGAGAGAGAGATAGAGCAATTAACCATCTCAGAACAAGAACTACAGAATGATTGTAATCCACAATGAAGACAGCATTACCAGATTCAACAGGCATATAGACTGATTATTGTTGAATTTGATACACAATCACACAGCATTTTATTCAGTTTTGAAGACCTTGCAGTCCACCATACTATTTGATATTGTCACCGTGGTTCATCTTCTCCACCTTATCCTCTCTAGCAACATGTCCTTAACATTTTTGTATCACCATATCCTTCCTTAATACTTATTCCCACATTAAATTAGTATAATCTTTCTACTTACACCTAACTAAACCACATATCTTTACACACAGGGTCATTCATATTTGCCACTCGGAACCAATCAACTTAGATGACTTTCCTCATTTTACTATCTGTTTGAGCAACCCTAGCTTCTGTCTGAATAGTTTTATTACTAATCCTAGTATTCCTTGTACTATAGTCTATAACACATCCACTAAAGCATTCTTATCTCTCCTTACCCAAAATTATGGCTTTGGACCCCAACACTTGTGAATTCTATATGCCCATAATGTCTAACCCTTCCCTTACCAAGGCATTTGAGGCAATAAATGCCACAGGAAAAAGAGTGAGTAATTGAAGTATTAAACGAGTAAGCATTTGGTAAGCATTAGAGCCACAAAGATTGCAAGTTATCAATTCATGGCTGTAATATGCCACGCAAACTATAATTTTTCTTTGAAAATAAGAAAGAAAGAAGTTTCAAACATCTAGCATGATACTCAGAAGACTAGTCTTGCAAATATCACAGCATACAACTCCACTAATGATCTTATAGAACATGATTTCATAACACCTCGACACTGGTTATCAATCAAACACCGAGAGTTAATTAAGATAAATCTGTTTCGAAGAAAGGAGATAAAACATACCATATAGATGGTTAAACACTACTTTCGTGGCTCCGACAGCTTTGATGCAATCCAAAAGAGCAGTGAGAGTACTCTGGGTCTTGATCAGCACAAGTTCAGCCCCAAGCGATTTCAAAGACTGATCCAAGTGGGCGAGAGACTGCTTGAGCCACCACCTTGAAACTCGCCCTGGATAAAACAGACCCTCTTCCTTGGGGCACCATATATAAACAGGAAGGACGCAACCCTCCCTAGCAGCTGCAGCTAAAGCAGGATTGTCATCAATCCTCAGGTCCCTCCTAAACCATACAATGGTCTTATTGCTTTCCAATTCCATATTGTTCTAAAGCTCAAAACACTATCAATAATTCCTAACCCTTTGCTTCAATCCTGGCTCACAGCTCGAATCTTTCTTCCACATAATCAAACAAAGACAGGATGCTCAATTACGAACCTGTGAAGCAAGAGAGATCTGAAATCAGAGCGCGTACAAGCAACGCCGTGTCTTACCCAAACACATGAATATATCTAAGATTAAGTCAGCACCTAAACTGCTTGAGCACCTCTATAATGGTGAAATTACTATTTTTCACCAATCATACACAAAATTATTGAACCCCATCAAGACAAGAAGCAGACAAGCTGCTATTCATGTTGTCCCTGGCCTGAAGTGGAAGCACACAAGCCCTCATCTAAACCACACAATTTTTCTCTCTTTCTAGAAACGCCTATAAAGGAATGCTCTGCCAGTACCCAATAGACAGCAAAAAAGTGGCTACAGATAAAAGCAGACAAAATTGAGGAGAGGACTTCCTCCAAACAATTATTGATGATGCACTTCAGCTGAGTTTCAATATCTCATATGCAAAGAATCTAAGATCACAATTCAACCCTAAAGAAAAATTATCCCCAACCAACTAGAAAGTTAGAATGATGAAATGAAAGTGTTTCTAAGAGAAGCAAGCTTTGGTTTCTTGGGAAGATACCAATTACCCATTAAAATTGAACCACCGACAGAGCAAACCCAGAATTAAAAGAGGGAAAGAAACAAAATACAGGTAGTGTATAGATGAAGAAAAAGAAGGTATTGATGTTTACCTGCAGAAAACAAGTTGTGAAGAAGTGATGGGTGCTTGAGCAAATGGAAAATGGAATTAGCAGTGTCGTGATAGTGTGTACGCGTTTGATCCATTTCATTTTGGACGTGAATGTCACGTGGGATGGCCCCCTCTCTCTCTCTCTCATAATGATGCTGACAGCGGTAGTACATTCTCGTCGCTTCTGTGAGTTATCTTCTTGCCATAAATAAACAGGATAAGCTTCTCTTAATCGAACCCATTCTTCTTTTTTCTGGAAATCAATTACCTGCTCTGTATTTATTTTGATGTTTCTAATAAAATTACAATTTATTATCTATGTAGTTGAATATAGGGAAAACTACATTAACACCTCCACTTCGATCTTTCATTTGTAAAAAAAAAATCATCATTCTCATTTAATAGAGTCATTTATCATAAACATTCAACTCGTGTGTAGATCATGTGACAACTTAACTGATCTTTAGATTGACACCATTAGTCTATTTAACCTTCTCGTGGTTCTTTTTACTAATTAATGAAAGGTCAGAATGAGTTTTTGGCATGAAAGATCGCTAAATGATGAATTTTTGTAAATGAAATGTCAAAGTGAATATGTTAATACAGTTTTTCCTTATATAAAATCGAAGTATAGTACAGAACGTTATTTTCCCATAATTATCGGTGCTCAAAATTCGTTTTAATGAACTCCCAAGCAGGACATTCTTGAACGTTATTTTCCAAAGTTAGAACTTCCTGATCCGGAAAGCTTGTGTTAAAATACATTAATACCCTAGAGAGACTTGACATTTCTGTTAGATAACATTTTGCCCGAAACGGAGAAAACTCAATTCCTCCCTGCGAAAATATTCCGATCCAACTTTCTCTGGAAAACCCACGTCTTCCCGAGAAAATCAGACCAGACCAAATGGTCGACTTCGAGGACGATGAGGCCGACCCTTGACCTGTTCTTGAGCTCACGTACCGCATTCTCTTCCTCTTCAATTCACCATGGAACAAAAGTCAACTATCTCTTCGCAGGACGTCGATCCAGGAACTTCCAAAGTCATCGAGTGGGAAGACTTCGAGCAGGAGCTTGCCAGGCTGTGGAGTCTTTCTTCCGCCCTCTATGAAGCTAAGGAGAAGAAGCAGAACCTTCAGCGGAAGCTTCACTCGCTTATCCAGGTAGGGTTTTGCACATTGCGAAATTGGAATTTTGACATTCTGTCTTGTTTCTGTTTGATCGGTAGGAACGAAATAGTAAATATACATTTGGTTTTGATTAATTTAGAATCTTGAGTTAACTAGTCTAAGTAGCAGAATCCATCCTTTAGCATGTTTTATAAAAGTTGGAAGAATTGATGGCATTAATCTATGCCAATATTTTGCACACAAGGATTTGTGGTGAGAAATAGAAAGGTAGTTTTGTCAAATAATAAGCCCCCTTTAGAGATGTTTCATCTTCTATGGCATTCATCCATTTTCAGAGGATGCCAACTTAACAGGAAGACTAGATATTGTCTGATGTGCACCTTTCTTGTCCCCACCCCTTTCATAGAATTCCTGGGCTTTAACTGATTAGCCTGCGGATTAGCGGGCACCAACATGTTCGTCAGGTCAAAGCTGAGTTGTTGAGCCGATCAAATGAACTTGAGGAGATGCGCGAGAAATTGGAAGCTAGAAAAGCAAACGTGGAAAGCATGTCAGCATGTAATATGGTTTCAGTGTTGGATGCTAAAAAGCAAGAGGAGTGGCTAAGCATTGAAGTACGATCATTATTGGTTGCAGGGACAGCACTTTCTAAAGCTAGGAAGCAGTTGCAGGTAATTGCAATTCATTCGTTATGTACAAGTTCACATGCAGAATGTCTGTAGGAGTCCTACTCCTAATTGTTAGATTGTCTATATTAGTTTCAACTTCTATTGCATTTATAATTTCAGAATGTAGTGATTGTGAAATTTTACCTTATTGAATTATTTCATGCACCACTAGTATGAGATCTAGTTTTCAATTTTCAATTTTCATAGTAATTAAAATATAGTGATTGTCAAGAGATCAATAAATATAACTTAAGTTCTATTATGTTGGGACTGCATGAAGGTTTGTTGTGTCTGTGCATGTTTTACTTATAATTTTTACTCCCGTATCTGTTGGCTTAAATCCGAAAAATAATGTTTCAATAGGTTTCCTAACTACAATAACGTGAGAAGTGATATACTAAATATCATAATATGATAAAGGGATAATTGCAAAAACTTACCATGTATTGTGTAAGTTTTGCAATTTCCTCGAAGTATTTTTCCATTTCCTTTCCCTATACTTTTTTTTTTTTATAAATTGCACTGTTTGTTAAATCTAAAGGAAAGCACCACCTCAAACCCCACATGGCTGGCATGTGAGGCGAATTCTTTGAATAACGGCGAAACGAACCTTCGATGAGTATAGAAGACCATGTTTTCACCATTTCAACGCATGCTCACCACCATAGCTGCAACACATGGAGAAGAAGACATGATCTTCTATACTCATTGAAGGTTAGTTTTGGCATCATTCAAAAAAATAGACTCTTGTGGGGATTTATGTGGTGTTTTCTTTCTGATTTAAAAAAGGTGCAATTTAAAACTTCTACACGGTAAGGAAATGCAACGATACTTTGAGGAGGGTAAGGAATTGCAAAATTTGCATAGTACATGGTAAGTTTTTACAATTATTGCAAATCGATTTACACTTAATTATCCATTTAAAATACACAATAAGTTTCCACAATTATCCATTTAATTAGGACAGCAAGTATGTTGGGCTCAGAAAGTTGGGCCAAGGTTTGTTCTCAGCAAAGGCCCATCATGTCAGGAGAGCTTCTTGGCCTTTTCTCTCTATTTTCAGGAACAAAACAAAAAATAAATCATAACTATATAAAATGCAGAAACTAAAAATGATGGACTCGTAGTAAAATCGAACGAGAGATTTCTGGGACAGAGCACCTTCATCATCTCCATCTTCAAATTTGTACAATGGTGAGTGAATTTCGCTCCTTACTCTTCCGATTCCCGTGCTTAATCTACGGATCGCATCATTTCATTTTCATTTTTCCCGATGAATTCTCTCGCTATTTCTGCTGAATTATTGATTCATAAAATGATTGGTCTCATGAGTTTTGATTCCTGTTCTCTGTTTAATCATGTCGTTTATCTGTATATATGCCTTGTTTGATTCATAGGAAAATTAAAATTTTCCATTTAAGATCTGGGTCGTCCGTAGATCGAAATATCCGGGATCTGGATGTGCTTGTATCAGATTTTGGGTTTTTTCTTGTATCGTTCATCTTACATTTGTGTAACCAAGTTTTAGTTCTAAATTGAAATTTGATGTCAAGTGGGTCTATGTATATCCTTGCTATGCAGTAGAATTGTATTTGCAGTTACATGGTGTATGAGTTGAGCTGGGAATTATGGTGTTATATCTAGATGGTGTTGGAATAGAGATTGATTCTCAGCCAGTATTGCAGTCAAGATTGAGTTTAATATGGAACAGTGTCAGTTTTAGATATCCCTTTTTGTCGCTCATGCTCGGAGTGTTGGGTATTGTTGATTCTTCCAGATGATAGTAGTCATGAACATTACACTTGTGTCACTCTCCCTACATAATTAGCAGATCCAGGAGGCAATTCATCATTCATGTTTTGATAATTCTTCTGTACAAGAGTTTGATATAGAAGTTTTTGAGATGCCACTTTCTATGATATACAGGCTCCACATGGTTGAATCCTCTCACGTCTTGCGATCTCTAATGTTTCTAACACCGACTTTATTGCTATGTTAATGCTTTCTGTGGCTTCTATTTCTGTCACAGATTCATTTTGTACTTCTCATAAGTCGACAAGGAAAAGTGAGGTTGACAAAATGGTATTCACCTTACCCACAAAAGGAAAGAAGTAAGGTATTACCTGAAAGTGTCCGTGTTTACATTAACATTTCATGTTTACGTATGTATGTATCTGAATGGCCCATGAACTAGCTGATAGTTATAATGATTACTATAGAGTATGCAGTATCAGTCTATGGTGCTCGTTATTCAAACTTACTAATTGTACCCTGCCAATGCTTAACAGTTACTGTTGTTTATCTACCTTTATTCCCTAAAAAGTAAAATCTATTCAAGATTTTGATTATAATTTTCATGCGTTTCGAAAAGGTTATCCGTGAGCTCAGTGGAGTAATTCTTAATCGTGGGCCAAAGCTCTGTAATTTTGTGGATTGGAGAGGATTCAAAGTTGTCTATAAAAGGTAATAATGCATGCATATACCATAGAGTTCACACTATAATGAGAATTGTATGACTAGTGTTTTCTGATCTTAGAAATTATTAACTGATTTTGTTCTGCTGACCTTATATTACAGATATGCTAGTCTCTATTTCTGCATGTGCATTGATCAAGACGACAATGAATTAGAGGTTCTTGAAATTATTCACCATTATGTTGAGATCTTGGACCGATACTTTGGCAGTGTGAGTAAATTGAACTGTGACATGTTTAATGTATCAGGATTCTGTTTTTCTATTTTTAACATTTCAGTTATTGGCACGTATTGTTATTACTGTTTTTACTTTATCAGTGGTGATTATGTATTGATATTGTAATATTTTCTTTTTCCTTAGGTCTGTGAGTTGGACTTGATATTCAACTTCCACAAGGTATGTACTCTTGCCAAGTTGCCATACTTGCTTTCCAGATTGTATTCTGAATTGTTAGTAAAAACAAGGGACACAGCTCATCTGTATCCATCTATCACTGGATCAGAAAAATGAGATATTGCAAATTTTCCTTACACAATATTGCTTTTGTGCTGTTGATTTTGAAGGCCTACTATATACTGGATGAGGTTTTGATTGCTGGTGAACTTCAAGAACCAAGCAAGAAAATTGTGGCACGTTTGATAGCTGCACAGGTATAAATTTTATCTTGATGTATTTTGGGTTGACAAGTCCTCTAATTCTGCCATGCACAAATTTTGATTTGTTCATGGGAACTGGGTTGCAGGATTCATTGGTGGAGACTGCAAAAGAGCAGGCCAGTTCGATAAGCAATATAATTGCACAGGCCACAAAGTAGTGTGTGATTCCTTCATGATTTACTTCTTGCATTTTGGTTGGGTGATGGAGTGCCCTTTTGTATTAAAATGTTTTTAAAGAAAATGTTATCTCAAGTGTGGCTAGTTATGGATTCATCATTTCTCAATTGTCATTTAATTTTGTAATATTTGAAACATGGAATGAAAACATGTTAGTTTCATTATCTGATGATGTAGGTTTCATCGTTTATAGTTTATACAGTATTGCAAAAATAATGGACAAGGGAAAAATGACAGCAGTTCGGTGGAAGAACATAAAGAATAGAAAAAAGAAAATTACATACAGCCTGAATTTTCATATAAAGATGCTATGAATAGTCCTTTCAACCATATAGTTAGAAATTGACGAGGATAGGATATACCAGTGACAGTGAGAACAACATATGAATTATACATGAATAATCAATCCTTTCGTAAACAGCACTTCACTTTATTAGCAACATCATTTACTTGGGGTTAAATGGCCTCCCCAAGTGTTACTTACATTTACCTCTTATTCTACAGCTACAGCAAAGTCCTGCTTCTCCCTCTGCCATTTACCTCTAATCTCACTTACATAACATACATTTTATGGAACTCCAGAGCATACTGATAAGTGATAACCAAACAACCTGTAATGATTATGAACAATCATAA
>JAYMSU010001205.1:0-10993 GCA_036897765.1 Erodium chrysanthum | reverse complement strand
AAAGTGGGGGTGGGTGTAGACGGCGACGATGGAGGTGGAGAGGAGGGGCATGGAGGCGGGAGAGAAGTGGTCGCCCTTTTCCCCTCCCTCCCAAGCCTCCTAATTGTTCAGCTGGTGATGGTAAGTGGTTAGGGTTACTGTTCGAGAGAGGGAAGGGGAGTTGTTTGGTCAGGAAACAACTAACTAAATATATTACTTTTCAATCAAATGATTATAAGAATATTCTTATAATTATGTAATCACGATAATACAATGTTATAATATAATACTAAAATTAAATGATGTTTCGCAATATCATCTCATTACAATTATTCAATCTCTCGTATCGAAACAGAATAGCATTAGGATTGATAACATCACAGTTCTAAAAAGTTGAATCAAATTTTTATATGGATTCAAACTTGTTTAAATATTTAATGCCATTTCCACCCAATTCCTTGGACAATGACAACAAATATTGATTGGTCCCATTAATATATACTCATTTTTATATATATAAAAAAACTAATGGTTTGAAATCATGTACATTTGGACGGTGGGGGTCTCATTTCTCCATAACAGCTCATGATACCATTTTAAAAACGATTAAAATTACATAAAAAAACGATTAAAATTAAACACTTATTTGATTAATTCATTACCAATTAAAAAATTACGTATATTCAATGTGTAGAGATACATCTCCATATGAACACCTAATAGTTGTTGGTACCAATAATTTGGCAGTTTACGTATTCCTAAAAAAACTTATATAGTACTATATTTCTTTCCCTCTAATTTATAAACCATAAGATTCTATAACAAATAACAGAAATCAATCGGGAAATGTATCCAAATATTGAGATCGGCAATTATTGTGATGAAGGTTTTGTGTATATTGAATTAAATAATTATGCATAGATATAATCAATTTATAAATATAAAAGTTGACGTATATATATTCAATTCATCCAAGGCATCAAGGTAATTAACAACCAAATCATCATGGGATAGTGCAACATAATCAACAAGATTATGTAGGAGATTTCATCAGACATGTAATATATATGTAAACATTTTTATTTTTATCCATGCGTCTACAAGAAGAGTTTGGTGCTAGTGGTGAGAAGAATTTTAACAATTGTGCAACCTAGGGTTTATTGCTAGTGGTTTTGGATCAAATGAGTCATTGTTTAATGAAATAGCAATAATTGTATAGACTTTGAGAAAATCGTTGTCCTTTAATCAAAGTTTTGTTCCACTTGAAGTAAAGACTCATCAATCTCCAATACGTGGCTTCCCTCGCCATGACCTTCCACCGTTATAGACCATAGTCCTTAGAGCACTCACAATGCAGGTGGAAGAGCTGGACGGAGGCTGGGCGCAGGCGCAATGGCGATCAACTGCGTCTGGGCACAGTTGGGAGGTGACTTGGTTGCCCAATTGTTTTTTGATATGTGCCTAATTTCATTAATCTAACCTAGCTTTTATTTGATATTCTCTTTTAATAGCTTAGTCTAGACGCATTCCATTGTGGGGCAAAAATTTTAAGCCCAGATTTTACCTTTTGTCTCCCTTGAAAAACCCCAGTTTGACATTCTATTTAACACACAAATTAAATGATTTGTCACCCAAATAACCTTGTTAGTTGTTTTTACAGTTTGCATTGTGAATGCTCTTAGAGGGAGGAGCTAGGTCGCCGAGCACCCTCCCCCACTAGAAGCCCATGGCCTTTAGAAGGCCAAAAGATAGGCACACATGTAAATTTTAACATGTATTCATTTAGACGCGACACCTCCTCCATCAAAAGATCCTCTCTCACACAAATGACAACCCCGTCACTCTCTCCCAGAGAAATCGCCGGCAAACTCTTCCCCACTTGCTACATACAATCCATAATCTCTACATTCTAGAGAAATTGAAGTAGACCACCTAACCTTTCATGGTAATAATCTCCCTGCAGCATAGTTATTGTTTTCATTGAAATCAGAAGAAAAAGCTATATCTTCCAAGAACAAGCTAAATGTATTTAACAAAATGTGTGGACCTTTTCTGCTGATTGAAGTTTCAATCATCTAGATGACATAAAAACATGAACTTTAATACAGTCATAATAAAACAGAAGAACATGTCAAATGCATAATTCATTTCCAAAATGAACATAAAGTGGGCATATTGGGATTTGGATGTGACTAGATAAAAAGGGTGGACCAAACCTTTAATATTATGTCTTTTTCTTTCGAAACAATTGGTTCACTTGAAACGAATCATAACGAGCCACCACCATAACCTACCTAAAACATAAAATAAATAAAAAAGAATTCAAAACCTAATATAAACATTGACTTTTTAATTCATAGATAAATTGATTCATTTCTCCAACACCGTCCCGTAGTAGCAAGAAAAAAAAAGACGGGAGCTTTGGGTAGCCTCCTCTGCTCTCTTCGATCTCTGCAATTTTATTCCAAGTCTACTTTTTTACCCAGAAAACCTACCTCTCCTTCTTCCCCATTTCTGATTCTGTGCCTCTTTCTCATCCATTTCTGTACGTGCGTAGTACACACTTATGATCATATCCTAAAACCTCATACAAAATGTTTGTCTACAAGATCATGGGTTCATGCTTCTCGACCGGAAAAATCAATGGGTCGAACAGCAACAACAATGACAATAACGAGGGCGTGAAGCAGGAGCGCAAATGGGTCACCGACCCACCAACGGAGACAAGTGAAAAGGAAGCAGAGCACAAAACGAATGAGACCCAGAATAAGAAGCAGCCCAGACCGCGACATAAGGCCAATTCCAAGCGGCCGCCTGGGGGCGTACCCTGCGGCAAGCGCACCGATTTTGGGTACGCCAAGGATTTTGGGGAGCATTACTCGATCGGGAAATTGCTGGGTCATGGCCAATTTGGGTATACTTATGTTGCTATCGACAAGGCAACAGGGGATCGAGCAGCGGTTAAGAAAATTGACAAGAGTAAGGTATTGTTATGTCAAATCCTTCATCTGGGTTTTTTGCGTTTCTGGGTCAATTCAATCCATCAACTTCTATTTGGGTTTTACTGATTTGCAAGTTCTGTTTTATTCATTTTTCTGGGTGCATGAATTGTTTGTATTGCCATCAAGGTATTGTCTTGTTAAAAACGATTCTGGGAAAAAAAATCTGATCGGATGATGAATATTCTTATTATGGATTTTGGTTTCTGTTAATGGTGGCTGATCTGGAATCACTCAGGACATGCCATTAAGAACACACCATCTAAAATGGAATAGTGTGAGTGGGGGAATCTTAGAAGGAAAAAAGGCAATTTCTGGGTATATTCATATGCTTGCTATGATGGACTTTATATATATAACTTTGTCAGAATTTGGGTAATAGCCGATGATACTTTGCAAAGTTTGCATTTTTATCCCCATAGAGAGACTTGGGAGATATTGATTAGTTGAAGCATTAATTACAAGCTATATGTGTATTGCCTGTGGGGATATGAGTATATATGCTTGGACAGGTGATGGTTTTATGCTTTCAGCACTTTATTTCGTTTTATTTTTCTAACCTTTTGGAATGAATTGTTGGATTTGGTTGCAGATGATACTTCCTGTTGCTGTTGAGGATGTTAAGAGAGAGGTCAAGATTTTGCAAGCTCTCACAGGCCATGAGAATGTGGTGCAGTTTCACAATGCATTTGAAGATGATTCTTACGTCTACATAGTTATGGAGTGAGTTTCTCTTTTGTAAAAACCATTTGCTTGTGCTGCTCTTAGATGCAATGCATCATGTTCCACTTCCCTCTCCTCTGATTTTGTGCACCATATTCAAATTCTCCTTTTCTTTTCAACGTTCTCTGGAGTTTTAATCTATAACATTATTTCTGGCCAGGTTATGTGAGGGTGGTGAATTGCTGGATCGGATACTATCCAAGTAAGCCTCAGTGATTTAGATGATATTGATTCCACTGTCTAAGTGCATTAGATTACCTCGAGATTAAACTCATATCTGGTTTTGACAGGAAGGACAGCCGTTACAGTGAGAAGGATGCAGCTGTAGTTGTAAGGCAGATGCTCAAAGTTGCAGCTGAGTGTCATTTACATGGACTGGTACACCGGGACATGAAACCAGAGGTTAACTTTTATCACCATCTTCACCTTACTAGGCCTTAAGGCATGCCATTGATGTGCATTTCTTTCTTCATTCCAGAATTTTCTATTCAAGTCAACGAAGTCGGATGTACCTCTAAAAGCTGTAGATTTTGGTTTATCGGATTTCATAACACCCGGTGAGAAACTCAATTTCTTCTACTATACTAGACTATTTCCTTAAGTTCTTTTTTTTTTCTTTACCAGGTTCTGTTCAATAGTGATATTTTATTCTTCTATTATTTCTAAGATATACCATGATTTTATCTCATTCATCTAGGATTTGTTTTACTGACATGAATTTTGCCGTTGTGAATTATACATGCAGGGAAGAATTTTCGCGACATTGTTGGCAGTGCTTACTATGTTGCTCCTGAAGTATTAAGGCGCAAGTCTGGTCCGGAATCTGATGTTTGGAGTATCGGTGTGATTACTTATATTTTGCTATGTGGGAGGCGTCCCTTTTGGGACAAGACCGAGGAGGGTATATTTAAGGAGGTGAGCTACAATCTTAATTTGTGCTATTGACTACATTTTTATGTCTTTCTGGTTTCTTGATATACCCTAATATCTACAGGTATTGAGACACCAACCTGATTTTAAACGCAAGCCATGGCCATCCATAAGCGATGGGGCTAAAGATTTTGTGCACAAGTTATTGGTTAAGGATCCTCGGGCACGACTTACTGCTGCTCAGGCCCTATGTAAGCAATGGGACTAGAGTTTGATGTTTTGTTAGATTATAATGTGTCCATACATGTTTTTTTACCTTTGATTTCATTTAATTGTATCCTGATTAGTCTCTTGTTTTGACTGTACAGCACATCCATGGGTGAGGGAAGGAGGGGAAGCATCAGAGATCCCTATTGATATATCTGTTTTAAGTAACCTGCGGCAATTTGTCAAGTACAGTCGTCTGAAACAGTTTGCTTTAAGGGTAATAACTCATTTTCTATAGTTTTCATTCAAACAAGCTCTTTACTAACATGTTTTGGTACTTTCCTTATTGAGTTGTGAATCATGGATTACCTTAATTGGCATGCAGGCTTTAGCTAGCACACTTGATGAAGATGAGCTGGCTGATATCCGCGATCAATTTGATGCAATTGATGAGGATAAAAATGGTTCTATAAGTCTTGAAGAAATGAGACAGGCTAGTTACATTAATCTAAATCTCTTTTTAGTATATTAAACAGTTGATATCCTTTCTAATGCAGTAAAATGATAACGCGGATTGTCTTTTATACAATTCTGTCTGTGTCCTGATGAAGCTGGTATAAGTATTGATGCAGGCCCTTGCCAAAGATCTTCCCTGGAAGTTGAAAGACTCGGGTGTTGTAGAGATTCTTCAAGCGGTAAGCATGGTTGTTCTATCTAGGAAAGAAGCTAGCAAGTTTCTCAACCTTTTCTTTTCAGAGGAACCAACCCTAAAAGGTTAATTTTTTGGGTGCAGATTGACTGCAACACAGATGGGTTTGTGGATTTCACGGAGTTTGTTGCAGCTACATTACATGTTCATCAAATGGAGGAGCATGACTCTGAAAAGTGGGAGCATTTGTCACAAACTGCTTTTGAACAATTTGACTTAGATAAAGATGGGTATATAACACCAGAAGAACTTAGAATGGTAAGTATTGTATGTTACTTTTGTGTCTTATCCTTAGGTGAGAACCACCTTCCTAATTAGATCTATTGCTTTGTGTTATTGTGTAGCACACGGGATTAAAAGGTTCCATCGAACCACTTCTAGAAGAGGTTGATATTGACAAAGACGGGAAAGTAAGCCTATCAGAATTCCGTAGGCTGTTGAGGACTGCAAGCATCACTTCACAGACTGTTCCTAACCCTGCCCAAGGCCAACCAACCAGTCGTAAGATGTAGATCAAGCACCAACTTTTCAAGAGCCAGAGCCTGATGGGATATTGCATATAGGGTCATTGTCCCATTTTGGAGGTTAGTAATAGCCATGAGGGGGAGGACTGTGAGTATAAATAAATTGTCAATGAAAATATCAGGTTTAGAAATCATCTGGTGCTCATGTTCTGTTGGTGTCAGTGATGAGAATGTCTCCTTTTGTGTAGTGTATATGAATTATAAGAGGTATGTTGTGTAAGTGTCCATTGTTCTGAAGACCTTGAGAAGAAAGAAGAGAGCCTGCCTGTTATAACATATTGTTCTTGGTACCACCTTTCTAGAGCTTGTTTATGTAGTTATAGTCTCATTTGTTGTGTTGAGGTTCTGCTCAAGTGTTCCTTGTATTTTAATTGAAGATTTGGGCCAACATGAGCATTCACAGAAAATGCAACCTAGACAAGCACATACATACTGTAAATGTACATCTATTTCACATATTCATCCTTTCTTCTTGGTGGAATTCTGGGTTTTATCCAAGATGCCACCAAGGATTAATAATCCATCTTTATATTTGTGAACATCTAGAAAACCTCTAATCATAGAGACTTCACTGTCTGGTAAGTTGGCTTTCTCCATCAACATAGCAACAAGCTTTGCAAGGGTCTTCTCCATGGATAAAGCACAGAGTCCTTCAGCTAATGCGAAGAATGGGGAGAATTCTGGTACAAAACCTTTCTCCATCATCTCAACTGCAAAATCAATGGCATCACCAATCGGCCCTCCACCATTGCATAGCCCGTAAAATACAATATTATAAGTGATGGCATTTGGAGGATCACTCTTCTCCATCCTTTCTCTAAAAAGCTCCATAGCTTCTATTCTTCTATTCCGCTCAAACAGTTCATGGATTACAGGGTTATAAGCATGTGGAGTGATGACCATTCCCTTCACCTCAAGAGTTCTAAGCATCCTAATTGCAAAATTGAATTCAACTCCACCACCCTTACACAGCCCCCCAATTATGATGTTATATGTCACAATCTCTGGTTCACACCCATTTGAAGTCATGACTTTTACAATATCTGCTGCCTTCTTCATGTTCCCTGTCACACAGAAGTGAGTGAGCAAGGAGTTGAATGTGTACTTGTTAGGCCTCAATCCGTCCTTCATCATCTGAGCCATAAGATCCATAGCCTCCTTGATCTTCATGCTCTTGCAAAGGCCATTGATGAGGGTGTTGTAGGTCACTAAATTGCATGAAACCCCTTGCAGTTTCATCTGCTGAAACATCACCTCTGCTTCTTCTACCCATTTGTTCTTGCAGAAACCTTTTATCAAAATATTGTATGTTACCACAGTTCGTGTACATCCACGTGAATCCATTTCTTTCAGCAGGCTCATAGCATCCTCAAACCTCTGCATAGAACACAGGCTATCAATCAAGATATTGTAGGTACACACATCAGGCCGGCACCCTTCACTCTTCATCTTCTCAAACAGTTCCATTGCCACTCCATGATTACCCGTCACACAGAGGTAATGTATCAGAGAATTAAATGGACAAACATCACGCATATTACCCTTATTTATAAGAACATCTGCAACTTTAGTAGCCTCTTCAATTGACTTCTGCTTACACAAGCTGCTATTCGGATCAAAACCTTCTTCGACCTGCAGATTTATAACCCCATTAGCATCAGCCTCATGCATTCCTTCGCCCTTCAACAAACATAGAGCCTCCCCAATTCTACCAGCTTTGAGGAGCCCACTAACCAAATAGTCAATAGACATGGTACTCTGCTGGCACCAAGTAGCATCCAAATAGCCTTCTTCTACACAGCCCTGCATTAGCATCTTAATCGTTCTCTCATCAGGAGACAAACCATGGCTAATCATCTCTCCCATCATCAAAATGGCAGGCCTAATTTGATGTGCTCTGCAAAGTCCCGTAATCACAGTCCTAAATGTTGAAACATCAGGCTTAATCCCTTTACTAATCATATCAGAATATGCAGTTCTGGCCAATTTGAGCTGATTCCTATCAACAAGAACCTTCAATATGAAATTATAGAAATGCCTACCTGGTCTCAGCCCAAAACCCACCTCCATCATTTCAGCAACACCAAGTATTTCATCATAGAATTCGAAACGCGCATAGCTTTCGATGAGAATGAAGAAAGTAATTCTCCTGATTTGGGCACCGGCGAGCTTCATCTCCTCCAGGACGCAAAGCATGGACTGGAAAGACCCAACCTTTCCGAGCTTGCGGAGAATTTCCTCGTAAACCGAGCACTTGGGCACGAACTTGGGCTGCTTCGAGGCCCACTCGAGGATGCGAAGCGCCGAGGTCTCTTCGTTCTCGAGACGGATGGTGCGGAGGAGCTGCTCCGGCGTAAAGTCTGGGGAGAGACGGCGGGTCGGAGGAAGAGCGAAGGCGGACGCAGAAGCCGAGCTGTGGAGAGAAGACTTCTCATGGCGTTCTGGGGATGCAACGAAGATGGAAGTGAAGGGACAGAGAGAGGTAGAGAAATTGAAACTCATTGAGGCAATAAGTCGAACACTTGGTGTGCACTCGTAAATGGGAGTTTCATTATCAGATACTAGCCAAGCGATCTAGGTTGCTCTGCAGGGAACCAAAATGCAAATATAAGAAGGCATTATTGATAGAAACGGCGCCGTATGAGCGAAGTGTACGTGTCGATAATTTGTATATTTTTCACACATAAACACTGTTAACGGTGTCGAGGGTTTTGGTGGTGGAGAAGATGAAGATTGTGACGTACAACGTTAACGGTCTGAGGTCACGCATTTCCCAGTTCGATTCTCTCCTGAAACTCCTCAATTCTTTCGATGCCGATATCATTTGCTTGCAGGTTAGTATAACCCATCAATTGCCTCTCTGAATCGTGTTTGTATGTATCGTTGATTTCTCAAAAAATATGTAGGAGACGAAATTGAGGAGGCAGGAGCTGACGGAAGATTTGGTGATGGCGGATGGGTATGAATCCTTCTTTTCTTGCACTCGTACTTCTGAAAGAGGTCGATTGGGCTACTCAGGTAGGGTGCCTGCTTATTTGTTCTCAAAGATTGTGTTTTTCTCATTAAACCCATTTTCACTGTATTTTGTTTTTGAAGCCCACCTAAGAAAATCCCATTTCAGGTTTGTGAGTCTTTGTGATTATAATGTATGCATTGTGAACCAAACTCTGAACTATTAACCATTTAGGACGAAAGTGGGAGGGTTTTGGATTACTAGGAGAGGGAAGAGGTTGGGTTTAAGTTGGATGATCACCCAATAAGCACACCTACAGTTCACCTGCTGTTAGTAAGCATGGTGGTTCTTGGTTGGGGAATTGTTATCTTCAGCTTATCTTAAATAAGTTGAGTTGGACTTTCTACAAGCTCTGGCTTTGTAGGTTTAGTATTTTGTGAGTGGGCTTCTGGCTAAAATATGAGATTGCTAGAGCGAGGATGTTCGAATACTTGACGGGGTAACAATTTAACATAAACCATATGTGGGGAGCGCAATTTTGAACTTTTTTTATCAGCACAGTTGGTGGCCTTCTTCTCGGAATTCACACCTTTTTTTATATGTTCATGTTATTCTGCTATGAAAGTAACATGTTTCACTTGTAGGTGTTGCTACATTTTGCCGTGTGAAGTCGGCATTTTCAAGTTCTGAATCCACCTTACCAGTTGCTGCAGAGGAAGGCTTCACGGGCATTCTTGAAAATTCTCAGATTAAAAAAGATGCCATGCCATTGCCTGCGGTAGTGGAAGGCCTTGAGGACTGCACCACAGACGACCTTATTAAAGTTGACAGCGAAGGTCGCTGTGTCATCACAGATCATGGTCATTTTGGTTAGTTTCTTGCATGATACCTCTTTGCTTCATTGATGTTAACTGGTTTGTCTAAGCTAGAGAGTGTCATCTGATGGAATATCATTTTTCATTTATATGTTTCCATAAAAAAAATTGAGTTACGCTCACACGTTATGTTTCTAATGGAATTGCTGCTTGGAATTTCACAGTTCTTTTTAATATATATGGACCTCGAGCTGAATGTGATGATACAGAAAGGATCCAGTTTAAGCACAGATTTTATAGGATATTACAGGTAACAAAATTTGTTATCTTTAGCAATATAGATAAACATCCGCATCAACTCATGGACTATGTAACTTGATAGTGTGCCACAAAGTTTTGGTCTTTAGATTGTGAACTTTGTTGGCTAACTGTACAAAATAGGGATTTATTTTGTGCCTCTGTGTATTATTTTTCTGACCATTTGGGTCTATGTAGCAGTCTCTAGTATGTGATTGAAATAAATTACTGGATTTGTTTTTTTTCCTAGCAGAATAGGTTCTGCTTAAATATATTACTCACACACATCGAGCAGTTAGATTTTGTTTTGTTCATGTTTACTAATATTGGTGATTTTTGTTCTAGAAAAGATGGGAGTTACTCCTGCATCAGGAACGAAGGGTATTTGTAGTTGGTGATTTTAATATCGCTCCTGCTGCTATTGATCGCTGTGAAGCTGGACCAGATTTTGAAAAGAATGAGTAAGCTGCTGCTTAATGTCTGCAATTATCCTTTTTATAATCTAAGGGGCTATGTTTGCTACTTACTCTGTTCCAAAATAAGTGTCCTACCCTAAAATGGATGTACTTTTTATGTCATCGCACGTTTGCATGCCTAATCTATTTTAACTATGGTTATCATAGGTTCAGAAGATGGCTTAGATCTATTCTAGTGGAAGGTGGAGGTTCTTTTTATGATGTTTTCAGGGCAAAACATCCTGAGAGGTTCAACACTTGTACTCATGACTTCGAGTTCTTGTTAAACTTGTGAATCATTGACTTCTGCCTTTGAAATATCCAAAAGTGGATTTCACTGTTGACTTTTGCTTAATAAGTATGGAGAGAGTGCTCTCTGTCTATATTAGTCTTTGGGGAAACTACAATAACACACCCACTTTGACCTTTCATTTGTAGAAACTCACCCTTAGCGACTTTTCG
>JAYMSU010001204.1:0-10998 GCA_036897765.1 Erodium chrysanthum | reverse complement strand
TGTTTGTTTGAGATTTGATGCATTTACTTATTTATTTATTTATTGTATTATTTAACTCCTTTTTAGCTCAAAAACCTTACCACAATTGTCCTAACCAACCCATGAACGCTTTGTTTGTTAATCAACGCACAATAGATAATGTCAATATTACCTGAGACTGTAACATGCTTTGACAATCTGAAATGACAAATCCAACATGAGACAAGGTCGTGTTAACTCTGAAAATAAGTCTGATTATTGACTGACAATCTGATTCAATTCAAGGTGAACCATAGTCCAACCATTTTCCATAATCTAACTAAATGCCTCCCTTATTGGCTTAAAGAACATGTGGGGTCAATTTTACCGGTATAACACGATTTTTCCTCTTCTATTGTTATTGAGTAACATAGAATTAATAGGTGGAATTCTAAAATACCATTAATTTGGGGTAAGATTGAGAGGGGACCATGGTAAGAAGAGTCAAATCACTCGAATGAAAATGAACAATGTCATGTGATTCAAGACAATGTGTACACATGATCATGATGGGAGTGTCCATGTGTGTATGCCCAATTATTGAATCTTAAATGCGATTTTCTTGGAGAAGAATGGTAGGTGAATTGGATCAAGTAATTGCTGGCCTCATAATCTTATACTCTCTCTTTCGACCTCAATTGTGAAGAAACAATGATCATGTGGTGGTGGGATCTTTAGCAATAAGTAGAACTAGAACATGTCGTTTCTCTCACAATTATTGATTCATTTCTTTTTCAAATAATTTGATTGGTTATAAAACTCAATCATTCAAATTTTAGTGACTGTTTTTCCCACAACGTTAGTCCATCAAAAAAGAATAGTAACATCAGACTCCTAACAAATCATTCTTACGGACATTCCCCCTTCATATGTAGGACTTTACTTTTGTACATAGGTCATAGTAGGATTGAACATATACATGACCGAACTAAACTAGCTCTAATACCATGTGAAAGCCCGATCCAACCTAAAAGATCGAATTAACAAGTGGAGATCTTATACTTATTAACTAGTTAATTTCTTCACATATTTTCGATGTAGGAAATACTTTAACAATATATGAATGGTGTTGTCAATTATTCAAGTTATTACGAGTAATTCATGAAAAGAAAATATTGGAAGCATTTGTTTGAATTACTATCATAAGCAGCTGAAACAAGTTCTAACTAATGATAAGAAGACTTTTAGTCCCCGGAGGAGGCTCAAAAACCCTAGACCATACTTTTTAAGCTCAAAATTGAGAAAGAATTAAAATTTTAATATAATCTAATGAACATGATTTTCATGTTCAATAAAAACTATTTTGTTCTATTATCAGAAAAAAAAAATCTCAACTCTAGTAGGAGAATTGTTTAAAAATATCTGTTGTGCTGATATGAGTAATGCTTTTCAAGGTGGAGGTATAGCGTACACATACACACACTTGTATAACTAGTGTGTACGATACATTGATACATCACACTCGTGATGATCTCATAAATGAGGTATGAAAATGAAATAAGACCATGGACATCGTTTTCAGCATCTTCTTATACAGCCTGTTCGCTTGTCCACTTGTCCTCACCCCAATAATATTATAGCCATATTAAAAAGAGAGAATTACAATCGTAACATTAATAATCAACTAGTTGTTCTTGTTCTTCAAAAAAAGAAAAAATCCATTACTATTGATTCGCTTGTACCAAACGATAAAAAAAATCATATTCAAACTTTACAAATTATTTATTTGAAAACATACGCAAAAAGATTTATTATTTAAACAAAAAAATGATTAAAGTATCGGTTTAAAATAAAGACGATCCATGAATTCTCGAAAGAAATGACAATATTTCTAGTAAAAATTCTTGAAGTGTTTTAAGATGTGCATTTCATCTTCATAAATGCATATATATTTAAGATGATGGGTTAATGTTCAAACTTTTTTTTATAAGTTTTTGTATCAAGATTTGAGCTCGATTGTTTACACTATAATTCAAATTATGGTATTCCGTTGTGTTAGAGGGGACTCTTAACAATCGAGTCAACTTGAGTTGGTTAATATTCACACATTTGATCCTTTTTCGATTGATTTCTTGATTTATCGTATTTTCTCTAGATATGAGACTATAAATAGTGTTCATTCTTGGTCATTTGAAGGTTGCTGTTCTTCTTCCTCCTATACTTCTTTCAGTCAAGTTCCTCCTAAGTTTAGTGATAAAGAAAAGAACAAGTTGAAGTTCGTGTTATAGCTAGGCCTTTGGTGTAAATGATGTATAATGGTGAACCCAAGCATGCTCACACGAGACTCACGTGTTGACTGTTTTTATCAGTGCGGTGAAGCAATTTAGACATGATAAGTAGCTGTGAGATATTGTTGCGATCACAGTTTTTGTTTGAATGTTTGTTAGTTTTGTTTCGTAGTGCTCTTGATTTCTCCTTCTTCTTCTTTTTTGAACAAAGCGATTTTTCCTTTTGAATTAAGCTTGGAAATAGCAAATAGCAATTTGTACAGTAACTACAGTTATTGTGACCAACAAAATTAACTGACATTATATGAAGAATGATAATGACACGTCAATGAAATAATTGCATTTTCATTTATTGCTAGAACTTTAGTTTACTGTGTCGAGTGGATACTGTCTAGATAATACGTTTGAGCGTTAACAAATTCAAGATCAAATAATATAAAGGACAATTTACACACAATTGGCTCAACTACAGGTAAATTACATAAAATAATTGTACTTTAAGACCACTATATATTATATAGTGTTTCAAATATGTTCTTTAAACAATGGTATGCCAGACATACCCTTGTCCGGTAGGGTTTCATAAAAAAATTACTATGTATCATTTTCTTAACATAACTCCATTTGAGAATATATTTAAGTTGTATAAATAAATATAACCTTCCCTGCTGTTCTTAGATTATGTAACTAAGGATTACATTTCCTACAAACGGATCTACAGAATAGTAGCTTAGGATGAATTATGGATACTATAGTAGTTGGAGGAAAGGAAATATTAGTGAATCACATTAAATAAGACACCGTGCAATACAATGCATTAATTCACGAAGACAATGTTTATTTATATGCATCCTATTACTTGTTTTCTAAGTTACTATTAATTAGCATAAACAAACAAACATTGCATATAGGTTATGCTGCTTCCTTCTTCGTACTCCTCACAGTCTCATTTCTCCAAATGAACATGTCAACGGCAATCTTTCATAAACACAACCCCATTGGAAGCGGACCATCCAAGTTCGGATATCGATTCCCAGGTACGTATCCACTACTGTTTCCAATCATTTTTTTTCATATGAAACCCATGTCTGGATTTAGTGGGCTCAGGCCCAATCCCAAACATTTCAGCCGGAACTTGTAGCTGAATGTGAATCTTTGGTGCAGAGGGGAATAAGAAGCAACATGGAGTGAGAGTGAAGATGGGTACGAGGAATTCGCAGCATTGGGAAGCTTGTCACAGTCTGTTGAACAAGGTTTCTCAGCGCCACGGTTTCGCGCTAGCCCCTCTTAACCTCCTCGTATCTCCTCCACTTCAACAACCTGTGAGCTCTGTTTTTTTCACAATGAATGGTTCATAGCAACACAACACTTTAGAGTTCTTACTCCGACAATTTGTTTGTTTTTTTTTTAATGTAAAATGTAGGTGATCATTTTCATCTTGGTCATCCAGGCCCTTGACATTTATGGTTTGTTCTAATCCTTATCCAAGTGTCTTGCCTTGCTTTGTACTTGTCCTATGAAGTTCTGATTAAGATAGATTTGTAGCTAACTTGTCAATGGAGTTTTAGCTACAACATTGTGGCTCATGGGTTTTCTTGCCCTTTGACATTTATGGTTTTTTGTTTTTGTTGTGATATCACTGTTATGAAGTTCTGTTTAAGCCAAGTTTCTGTGTTTTTACCATGTTAATGATATAATGTCACTTCAATGCTCCATATTCTGAAACTCAATACTCGATTCGCAAGTCATTTTTTGTACTCTAACAAGCCCTTCACCGACAAACACTAGCGAGAGTATCGATTAACGATAGATTATTGAAGTATTGAGATTTGGACTTGTGACCATGAGGTACAAAGCGTTGATACCATGTTAAGGACTAACTCAACTAAAAGCTTAACGTGATAGCGGTAGAGCAATTATAGTTTATTATGATATTTCAAGTCTCTTCCGAGCTTTTTGAATTATACATTTGTAGTTTCCATGTGTAATCTGAATGTTTCTGGTTATTTGTTGCCTGCAGAGGATGATATGAGCATAGAAACAGATATCAAGATACCTTTCCTGAAAGCTTTCCATCATTATATACATAATCCAGACTTGAAAATTCCAAGTAAGCATTCTCAAGTTGAAGCTATGCTGAAAATTGATAATCACATTATGATCAATGAAGAACTATCTTGTCTCTCCAAACAAAATTGATTTGAACATGGTTTTGTAATGAAGAAGGTTTCCTAACTCCAATTTTTATGTGTAATTAAGGTGGTACGAAAGACCTTAAAGACCTCGTGGATCAATTTCATCACGTCCAGGCTGCTTTTCTGGATCTCGATAAGAGGTCACTTCTTAATCTCATACCTCTACAAATAGGCTAATTGTTTGGAGATTGTTTAAGTTGTGTTCATTTATCATTTGCAGTCATCAAGAGGTGATTGAGGAAACAGTCAAAAGGTCTGGTGCTGGGGTCGCCAAATTTATAAACAAGGAGGTCTGTTGTGCGAATATCAAAGGACTTGATGATCCTATTACAGAACCAACTCAACTAAAAGCTCAAGCTGATAGTTGAAGGCCTAGTTATAGTTTTATATTCTAACATTCCGTTTCTCGATTGGCCTTTAATTTTCTATGTTATGTTTCATGACACATCAAAAGATTCTATTGCATAGTGGGATGCATCCACTAGACTAATCCCACTCAAAGACAAAAGCAAGTGTATGATAATGCAGTGACTCCTACTACCAAGATTTAAGTAATTTTTTGACTGCTACAACTACCAACCTTTCCTGAGATCACCAATCCTACTTTAGGCACGCCTAAATTGCGATCGTGTAGCTACAAGGTATTTGAAGATAACGAACAAGATCGGGATCTTACATGGTGCAACTTTATATATCTTAGGAATGGCTTGACCAAAGGATTATTCTGATGGAAACATTTGGGCGGCTACTGGTCCACAACTAATCTTGGAGGTTTATGACCACTGATCGGATTATGAAAGAAATAAACAGAAATCGAACTGCCCTTGCATTTAATGATGCTATGACTTGAGCTATTTTGATCATTGGGACCACATTGTTTCGTTTCGTAGATGCTACTCTAGAAGAAAATGAAAGGTTGTAACTGAGAAGGACCACTTACTTACAAGGTTCTCTACTAACTCCAATTGTGTGTGTGTGTTTGCAGGAGGTGGGCTTTTGAAGCTTCATGATGACGTGCAAACCTGCGAGTACCAGGATGTTCAGGTAATGTGGGAAATGCTGAGAAAAACCGAGACAGAAGTGGAAACTCACCATCCAAAGCGCAAGCAAAAGCCCTTCTGGAGAGTTTTTGTGTGGTCTAATCAAGAATCATAGTGAAGTCAAAGCCGAAGCTGAAGCCTTATCCTTCTCTGCACAACGAGTCCAAGTTTGATACTACAACAATAATATGGGTTGCTAATTGCAATTGTCCTGCAGCATGGCATCAGAATTTCAAAACCCAATAGCCAACATTGCAATGGCCTGGCACAAAGCTATGATTCCAGAGTGTCTACTCTAATATGAAATACTGTATCGAAAAAGGTGTTGCCAAATGAGAAAACCAGTTGTAAATAGAGTTTCTTTTTGCTGATCCATGATTGAACCGAACAGAAATCCACAAACCTTTCTGGATTGACAGAACTTGCTGCTAATGACACTTGAAAATTGAAACTCAAGTTGGTCCAGTGGTTAAGGGCTCCCTCCGACATAATGGGGGACCAGAGTTTGAATTCTGGTGTAAGCAATGTTATGGATATATAAGAATCATAGCCAAACTCTTGGTACAAAAATAGCTTATAAAAAAAAGAAAATTGAAATAACAGCATGCTTACACCATAGTTGAAGCAGAAGCAGAAGCAAAGCAACCACAGATGAGAAGTTTTGGGTGCAAATAATATTAGGCAACTGGGTCTTCTCTGACTCTGAGTTTTCCCATGAAACTGGTGCTTGACATCTAGATCTGACCTCACCAATCCAAGCCATGGACACACGGCCTTGTGCTAACATGTAACTTGGTAAAAAAGAAAGAATCGATTAGGAAGGAAATACTCGATTAATTATAATCGAATATTGTGATTCCGTATCTTCTCCCAGGGAGGAAAGGAATTGGCTTACGGTAAATATACCGTTGAGATCAGTTACTTAGGATTGTACTCGTTATTTAGCTAGCAATAAAACCTCTTTCTTTTATCATTTTGTTATTTGAACTCTCATTCGTAACATTAAACCATAAAATGCTTGATATATATAATCAAATTAATATGAGCATGGGTCACAGTGAAAATGCAAGAAACTAAGTTCAATAGTCTTCATTCATGATTGAGCAAAAATACACAAAACTTAATCGTATACATATATCAGTTTCAGTTTCTATCTCTCTCTTGCACACCTAAAAAGCCTGTCTTAACAGAACTGTGAGCATATAGGATCAAATATATGAGGCTGAACTAGGAATGTTTATAGAATGTTGAGCACTTCAACTCTTCTTCAACTCCAAAATCTCAGTGAAGTACCTGTATCAGAGATGCAATTTAATAGGCACTACAAGCCTAATTGAAATGCTTTTCTGGGATCGAGCTGCCCGCTACAGTAACTGGAAGGAACAGCTGAAAGCTCCTGCCTTCCTCTCCACTCTTCACCAGGTTTCAGAGTAATGGGAGTTTCTACACAAGCAGCCTCCACACACAGCATATGCTTGTACTCACTGTCCCCGAGATCAGGCATTGCTTTCGCTTTCTTATCCCAAGGATTCCAAACAACTGCAACAAAAAAGTTCTCTACTCATCACCACTGTGTCTGTATGCATATATATTTCATGTCCATAAAGTTCCAAGCTTGTTTGACTTTCGGCATATTCAATAGCATAAGTGATTTTCTCAAAGATTTCTAGTATAGTTAGTTCTATTGTGACAAATTAATAAGCATTTGACCAATATCGATGCAATGTGAACCTTCAATCCAATAAAACTACAACCCCTATACAGATAACAGAGTAAATAAGCACGAGGATACGCTCACCAGCATCTGGAAGTCCGTCCTTGCGCATTTCAAATGTTCTCTTCCTTTCATGGTCCAGAATTGCAATTTTTGTAGGCGTGCTTAGATATACTTTGTCAACCTTTGGCACAAAAATCATGATAATGATGGAAATAAATCAAGAATAATATTTGGAGTAAAAATCAACAGTAGAAAATCTTCAGCAGCCAATATACTAACTTCTGATTCAAATGTTATTGCATCACCCTGTTCAGTGAATCTCTCTTTTCCCTGCAGGTTATCCAAATAATCCAATGTCTCTAGGCCTTCCACTCGTACTTCACTAAAAACAAGCAAAATATAACTTAATCAGTACAATAACCTCTATAACTAAAATAAATACAATCATTATAGATCGACATAACTTAAAATAAATACAATCACTATGAATGTTGTGTATGTAATATGATGCCACATTGCCACAACAACAAATTGACACTAGAGAAAAATAGTGCTGATAACTTATGAACAAGAAGAGAAAATTAAAGGCATTTGGTAAATTAAATTACAGCACCTGATATCAGTTACATTGAAGTAAGTGTGGTAGGCAAAAGTGAACGTAAATGACTTTCCATCAGTGTTCATATTCCGAATCCGGGATGTCAACCTCAAATCTCCAGCAGGTCCCAGAGTAACCCTTAAGCGAAATTCATATCTGTGGATGATTTTTCAAGACTCAAGACTTAAGACTTAAGAGAATGAATATGTCTTACAATATAATGGGTATATCAAGAGTTCTATCTCGTATTATGGATTAGGAAAAATATTAAACTGGATGTGTACTTAACCACATGGGGCAGGGACATGAACACCAACATAAACTCCAAAAGGCTATGCATTGAAATAATTTTTTTATTATGATTTTGATCACATTTGCGTTCCGTACCTGTGAGGCCAGAGCTTCACTTCTTCATCGGAGTGTTTAAGGATTAAATCAATAAAGGCCTTGTAGGCGCTATTTGTTGGAAAAGGTGGGGGGTCATGATCGATATTCCAGAATCTACTCCTTGCAAATCCATGTTGTTCAAGAACACCGTGGTTTCCATACTGCATATAAGAGAAAAAATCTTTGGATAAAAAGCTAGACAGAAAAAAAGAAGAAGAATTAAAACAACTAAAAAGAAGAGAAACACATACTTGAGGAAAACATATTGGAATACCTCCACGTATAGCCTTAGGGGGATTCAGAATAGCCTATACATAGCATAAACATATGTTTAGTAAACATATATATTACATGTGTGTAATTTAAGACGAATCATCCTCGTTTTGATTCCCATTCTCATTTCCTAACCCTCTTGTAGGTAAACTTTGATTCACATCTTACAAAATGGGAAAGAAATTAGTGATGTGGAGGAATGAGATCGAATTTTTTGCATCTCCTTCAGTTTACACACACAACAGCTGGTGAATTTCAGTGCCATTCCCACACAAATTATCCAAATGCAGTTGTCATTCAGGTTCTGAAGCTAAACAACAACTCTAAAAAAACACTGTAATTCGGTACCTTGCTACTAACAAAAAGTAGTTCTTCCCCACGTTCATTCTTCCAAGATGTAACTTGACCACCCTACAAACACACCTGTTGAGACAAAACAATGACAAACAGAAGTGACTAAGCACATAAGCTTTTTTATGAAACAACAACATTCAGTACAAAACATGTTTAATAAAAGATTAAACAAAAGGGAACAAATAATGCAGCCGAGTCCTGAGGAGAGTTACTGTGAGAACCAAATATATAAGACAACTACAAGGCCAATGATGCTTTATTGTGTATCTTCCCGAGTTATATAAATAAATTTAGCGTAGTCCTGAATTTAATATAAGAAAAGATAAATGTTATTTGCAAAAACACTGAAAGTACAACCCACACATACAGAGTATATAGAAGCCCACCTATACACATTGAACCCAAAGAAAAAAACGAAAGCTCCATGTATTTAGGAACCATTCAGCCATATTGCACTCAAATAAGAATGCTAGTCACACTCACACATGATCTCTCCTCAAAAGACAGAAACGTGAATGCAAATCAATAGGGCAGTTTCTGGTTGATTTTCAAAAATACACAGACTCCTCAAAATATTCCAAGAAACAAGAAGAAAGAAAGAATGAACGAGCAAACAATAGCGTTGAGCCCCGGATGAAAGCATAATCTTCCCTAAAGTTCACTGTAAAAGCAATCTTCAACTGAGCAGCACACAAAGAGCTACAAAATCTATCAATTTAATCATCATCAATCAACCAGCAACTCATCCACATGAGTCCATTTAAGAGACCACAACATCCAAGCACTCTGTCAAATTACCAAATTGAGAAACCACAACATTTTATCAAACCCACATTTTCTCCCAGCTCAGCACAAAACCCATAATTAACATCAATGCCCATTTCACAGATGAACCTTAATCATCACAAACAAGAGAAACCCATTTCACATTTTCATTTCTTTCACCCACATTCAAAATTAGATCCCAAACCCAGACAGATACCCATCACAAACCGCAAAATAATCATCAAATCAAACACACATAAAAACCCAATCCAAATTGGATCAAACCACACATAAACATACATATACAGATATACCTCAGCGGAAGATCCACGGGTCTCTCTAAGAACGACCTTGTCGACGCCATTCACGCCCTTGCAGTACTCAACATACTTCTTTTCACCTTCACCTGGCATTTGATCCATCCTCTTGTTTTTTCTCAGCTAAATTGAAACGGAATTGGGTTCGTTTCTGTGAAATCTTGCATAAATGTTAGAGATCGGCTCAGGGAGAGAGATGGGTGTGGCTCTAATCAGTGAATATGAGGATGAAAAGACGATGAATCGAGAAGAGAGCTTTTGCCATTTCGGAGTTGGTTTGGGTTGTGTATCACAATTTGCTTCCGATTTATATATCACCCTATTTGTGGGGTATTTTATTTTGGTGGGACCTACCAAATCCTACGTGTCATTATTTTCAGAAAAACAATATCTCTTTCATAATTTTGTGTTTTAAAAATATATTTCATAATTCAACTTTCCCATATTTATTATATTAAACTAAATGTTTTTTTTTTCTGAAAGAAACTATGGTTCTATATTTATACGGAGAATAAAAATAGCCAATGGGTTGTACATAAGAGTAAGGCCGACCCAGACCCATTAGGGAGATTCTTTAGTTAAATAAAATGGTCGAAGTAGAAGAAAGAAGATGATGATTTGTGAATGCGCGATTTCGACTCTACGTCGAGAGAAGATCTAAAAGTTGGAAAAACCGTTTCGACAACGACTTCTTCACGACTCAATGGTTGGAGTCGATAAGAAACTAGACAAATTACCTGTATATTTCTTTGTGTTGCCCTTGCTCTAACGATTAAAACATGTAATAACATCATAACCGTTGTGCTTGTAATAATTTATAATAAAATCAAAATAGTTGATATGTTAATGTCATACATCCACCACTGGAATGGGTTACTTGAGCGACACAACTCCAGCATTGTTGAAGCGATCAATGGTGTCGCCCAAGTGCTTGGACAACGCAAGTCCTATCCCTGTTGCTCAGGCCACATCGTCTAAGTTTTTGGGTGACACAACTTTAAAACTAGCCTTTGGGACATAGTGTCAACTACGCGTTCGCATCCCATCTGAGTGGCGCAGCTTTAAAATCACGTCGTTTAAAAACGTATCTAGTGTATCAAGATAAA
>JAYMSU010001203.1:0-11002 GCA_036897765.1 Erodium chrysanthum | reverse complement strand
GGCCCGTTGACAGTTGGTTTTCGCGGTTGCGGGTTATTTTGCCCATCCCTACATGAACTCTTATATTTGTTAAGTATCTAAACTATCATTCCATGATAAAATTTATAAAATAATTTTAATAAAAACTGTTTAAAAAGAAAAATTAGTCGGTGTCTTATCTAGAATGATATTTTAGTCATTTAAATAGCGCGACACATGACTTGAAATTGTTAAAATTTCGGCATATTTTGTTAATTTTAACGGACGATGATATGTAATATAAGTTTAGAGTAGTGATTTGATACAATTCGTAAATTTAGAGTGATGATTTGATACAGATTTAAAAGAACCGTTGTAAACTGATACAAATTTTAAAAAAACCGTAATGATATGCAATTACCCCTAAGAATTCAAATTTTGACGAATGATCGAAAATATCACTTTTATTGCTTATTTACTTCATCTCTTTCCTTTTTCTTGACACATATACACCCTTGAAAGAACCCATCTTTGTTATTTAAGAACACAAACATTCTCTGTATCTCAATCCATATTCCATCCAATCGAAGTGTCGTTGATCAGTCGACGACGATTGTTTCATTAAAATATGGGCAATATTTCTTATTATTCTCTACTTCTTTGTGCGTATCTGGGTTGAGATACTAGTTTTTCTATATAAGAAGTTTTTATATCAAGATTTATACTCACTTGTTGAAGCAATGGATAAAGAAGATGTTTAGCAATGCAAGAAGTGTATATATGGCAAACAAGATAATGAAATATATGAAAGTAAAATATGGGTTCTAAGAGCAAGTATATTGGAGAAATGTCATGTGCCATATGCTTAAAGCATGTTGTTGTTCCATATTGTGTGGTTGCCTTTGTTAATAATGAAAATAACAGTAGTTGAACATATTTCAGGACGAAGTTGAAAGAAGCCATTTGTTCGGTCAAGAACCTAATAATATGCGTATTGATAGACATGTCACTATCAATCATTCATTGAAGGTTGTACATCCCGGAATGCATATCACAGTGCGTGCTACCACTGTATCAAAATGACAAAATGAATGTCTTAGCCAAGTGCAAAACCGATCATTGTACTTCCTTATTCATAACGCTACTTTTGCATTTCGTCGTCCAAAGTTTCAAAAGCAGTTTGAAATGTGTCACTCAAACACCATTTTCTTATCGTGTTTAAACAAGGTCTACAAACAATACAGATATAATAAGAACCGGTCAATTTTAGAGGACGCATGATACAACATAATGAAAAATCAAAGTTCGAACTTAACATGAGCAATCTTATGAACAAAAATCATAAGTTCAATACTCATTGTTTCAACATAAACGAGTGAACTCAACTTTTATGGATTTTGTAGTACAAACTATGAATTGATGTGTCCAAATCTTACTACAAAAATGGTTTACCAAGAAAAAAAACAATGACATTTACACATATCACTTGTGAATGTCATAATATAGACTACGGATCCATATATAGATACCACGTTTTGAACCCACAAGCAGAAGCGAGTAGAAGGTCCACAAGTTATAAATGAATGGTTCAGACATAACACATACATAGGCTTTTGATAAAGTCATCCGAAACTAGGCATACTAGATGCAGTGGCCTCATTTTCATCTTCCAGAGATCTCAATTTCGACTCCTTTTCAGCAATTTCTCGCTTCAGTTCAGAAATTGCCTCGTTTCGCTCTAAGCACACTGTGGCCTTCTTTGCATAAGCACAAAGCCAGTCACTAGCATCCTTAACAAATTGGACCTGCTCCGCGTTGAAGCTGCTCATCGGTTGAGCTCCAAGAGCTCGAAAAGATTCCCTGATCAATGGAATGAAGTTTTCTGTTTCTGCTGTCGTTACAAGACGAGGACTTATCTTAGTTACTTGTTTTGGCTCAATGTCATTGTCACAAAACTCGGTCTCGTTTCTAATATTGGTGGTTTTTTTAGAGAACTCAGCCTTATTTTCAAGCTCATCAATGACATGCTTAGAAATCTGACCTTCCTTTGTTGGCTCAGTGAGTTCCTCAATTGCCTTCTCATGGAAGCATGATGCTTCGTCTTTGAGCCTCCTGGAATCGAGAAAACATAAGAAAATGATTTTTCATATGGTGTAGAAATTAATACACTATGTACTACCATGTATTGCAGTACAATTATTTTTCATGCAAAGTACTCACAATTAGAGATTAAAAGTAATAAAATGAGCAATGAAATAAACGAAATAGCACATATACCATTTCTACCACTTTGTCACAAGTCTCAGTTTCCTTTCTTGGCTTGGTGGCATTCTTGCAAACCTCGGCCTTATCTTTGAGCTCATCGATACCGTTTCTACAAATCTGACTTTCCTTTTCTGGCTCCACAGTAGATTTTTCTGTTGTCTTGTCGTGGATTTGCTTGTTGGATGAGGTTGTTGGAACCGTGTTGGCCGGTGGCTGAACCTCCTAACATTGATAAAAACGGAAGAGCAATGTGGATTATTCCAAGTTATAAGTAACAAGTTACTTGGAAGCAAATAGAGTTTAGATTTTTGACCATTGCACAAAAATGATTGGAAAAGTCTTAACAGTTAAAATGAAAGCAGAGAAATAAAAGAGGTGATAGTTAAGACATACCACTTGTGTGACTAGAGAAGGACCGATTTCATCAGGATGATTTCTTATTTGTGGGCTAAACGTGAGGGAGAAGTTACGCCATGTTGAGAAGAAGAAGAAGCGATAAACCCTGCTGCAGTTTGTTCTTGGGCTGTATGATTGGAGCAAGAATGATCAAAATGGCGGGGTGTGTCCTGAGATATTTCAAAATGTTCCTCATCTTGTTCAGAAACATCAAGTTCTTTTTCTTTACCCTTCTCGGACCCTGCAGTTTCTTGATTGGTAGCATTCTGATGTTCCATTGTTGTTGTGTGAGTGAGATACTTGGTTGGGTCGTCATGGACTTGAGCTTGTGCTTCAGAATGGTCTGTGGATGAGATTGATGGAAGCGTGGTGGCCAACCTTTTAGCCTCCTGAAATTGAGAAAACACAAGCTCATTTAAGACTATTGACAATTAAAAAAAGTAAGGTTTACGATTTAGGAGTAAAGAGAAAACAAAGGAAGAGAGAGAGACAATAGGGAAGGGTGGAGTATGAAGACGGACATACCATTTCTACATAAATCTGTTTAACAGTAGTATTCAGCTGTCCCTCCCAACGTTGTTCTCTTTTACTCAGAGGCCAACTCTCATCCAAATATACTTTGTTCAGCTTTGGTGTGGTTGTGATTCCTCCACAGAAGGTCTTCATGTTGGGGCATTCTATCACAACTACTCCATCCAATTTAGGGAAATTGAAGGTGTAGTTACGAGATGAGCAAAAATTTGCAAGCCTTGGTAATTTCTCAAGTGTCAGATACAGTAGCTTGTTGAAAATAATCTCGTTGTCACAAGATGCTGGCTCTTCACCAAGATCATCTCCTACCTCGCCTCTTATTATTTCTTCTATCATTTTGCATCCAATAATGTTCAGATCCCGGAGTTGCTTCAGACCTCTAG
Organism: Erodium chrysanthum; assembly: GCA_036897765.1. Taxonomy (NCBI): domain Eukaryota; kingdom Viridiplantae; phylum Streptophyta; class Magnoliopsida; order Geraniales; family Geraniaceae; genus Erodium; species Erodium chrysanthum. The sequence continues at coordinate 7,469 of JAYMSU010001203.1, read as the reverse complement.
CTACTGACGGTTGTATTAAATTTACCAGTCCGTCACAACTCGAGATGGTCAAATACTCTAACAAACTGAAAGATAACCAGGATGGTACTAAATTTGAGAGACGAGGACATTCCACTACATTCAGTGTCGTAAGTGTATCAAAAACAATGGAGATGGAGGACGGGTACTGATCTTGTTTGCAAATATACTTTAGTTCAAGTAACTTCTCGAGTTGTAGCTCTCTCAGCTGAGGAGGTAGTATGTCACCATCAGCACGATCAGTGACTTCTTCATACAGAAATATTTCTTGAAAGGAGCAATTATATACTCGAAATGTTTTCAGTTGACTGTGAATTATGCTGCGAAGCTTTGATAGAAAAGCAACTGTTTCACCGTGAAACTCGGTAATAGCTAAGCTTTCAAGACAACAGAAGAGGTGTAGGGGAAACTGGCCATATAGCCTCAATATCTTCATCATGTCTTTGCCTCTAATGCTCAAAAACTCCAGGTTTGAGATCACCTGAAATAATAATTAAAAGCATCAAACAATGAGTCATACATTACTTAAAAGTCCAATTAACAGAGTAAAGAAAGACAAGTATGTTAAGTACCTTTTCGAATTGACTATCTCCTTGTTTTTCAGGAATATTGAGGAAATCCAAAGCGGATACTTTGTCACAGTCATCCACGTCTAATACCTTTAGCGCTGGCCATTCAGTTGTATGTTTCCTTGGGTAGAAGAACTCCACTTTTGGTAGCCTTATAAGTTCCAAATGAGTCAGTTTAGGGAACACAAATGTGGTAGCCATTTGTTCGGTTGCTTTCACGATCCCCTTTGATGACTCCATATAATTATCCTCACAAATTATTGTCTTCAATACTTCACAATTTTGTATACTCATGTACCATAATCTTTTAAGAGATTGAGCAACATAAACTGGAAATACATGTTTCAGACTCTTGCATCCACTGACTGACACGTTGCTTAGATTTTCAAAGCTGAACATTTCTTGGGATTCCTCCTTCAAACATTTTTGGGTTATTTTTGACTCGGTGTATGAAAAGATCTCCAAAAGGCTTGCACAACTTCTAATCTCGACTTCTTTTAGTTTGCAAAATGAATTTACTTGATAGAGATGTTGCATCTGCCATATAGTGTCGATGCTATTCAAACCGTCTATACTCAATTGCTCCAACCGAGGAAATTGTATCTGCACACACATGCCCATTCTTGCCATAAATGAAACCTTGCCATTTACTGAAAATGGATTCATAAATACAACAATCTAAATTGATAGGGGAGACATTAACAAAAAAAATATAATGGAGATTGAGATGAATGAAGAAACCTTTTCATCGAATAGAGGTTGAGTGTCAGAATCAATCTTCTGATTTGAGTCCATCTCTTCAACTCCAGAGTATAATCCTGTGAGGATCGGCAAATCTTGAAGCCAAAGATTGATTAATTGAGGAAAGATGATTGTAGTATCAATCGTTGCTTCTCTCCCTTCATTACCAACAATAGCTTTCATCGTGGAACACTTAGTAATTGTTAATTCTTTGACTTTCTCAAGAGCTATAGCAATGGAAGGGGTGAACAAATACTTCAAACAGACACAACCTTTTATTTCCACTTCCAAAAGGTTTCTGAAGCTCATGTTTGATGGAAATGCAACCTGCAAAGAATTTTCAATGATATGACTCTTGACCAATCTCATATCTGTGCACATGAACTTTATGACAATTTCTCAACATGTCTACTCATCACCAATTTCATGTAAATATGTGAAATAATGTGCATATTACTAAATAAATTTCTCAATGTATTACCTTTTCAATTGAGAATAATGGAAACATGCACGATTGAACTTGAGCCTCTCCCGGAAATATCTTCACTTCGTCGCAATCATGCACTTTTAGTTTTTCTAGTGCGGGCCACTGGGTTGTATGTTCCCTTGGGTAGAAACACTTCAGTTTCGATAATTTGCCAAGATTGAATTCGACCACTTTAGGGAATGTAAATGTTATAGACACATCTCCCTTTATCTTCTCTAATTCTGCATCCTTATCATCACCAATTATTGTTTCCACTCCACAATTTTGAATGATCAACCTCTCAAGTTGATTAAGAGATTGAGCCACATATGCAGGAATTACATATTTGAGAGCCTGGCAACCACTAACTTCCACTTTCTGTAAAGTTTGAAAGCTGAAAATTTCATGAGGATCCTTTCTCAAACTCTGTGTTCTTCTCGGCATGCTTGGGCATATTGTCTTGATGGCATCACAGTTGCTGATTTCCAATTGCTTCAAACTAGGAAGTTTTACCTGTGATGACAAGTCCATTTGTACCATAGTAAATCTTTAATTTTCATTCTTGATTACTATTTTTGGTATAAAAAGATAAAATAATGAAGGAGAGAGAAATAAAAAATAAACCTTTTCACTGAAGAGAGGTTGTAGGACAGTCTCAAGGTTCTCTTTTGTGCCCATTTCTTCGACTGATTCTGAGTAGAATGTTGTCAGGTTAGACAAATTGTAAAGCCAAACATTGCTTAATTGAGGAAAGCTGATTGTCCTTATTTTTGATTCCCCTTCTTCCTTAGCAACAACTTGCTTCATCCTCTCACAACAATCAATAGTCAATTTTTGGAGTCCCACAAGACTCATGGCAATGGAAGGGGTAAATAAGTACTTCAACTTGTCACAATTGTCTACCGATAAGCTTGTTAAGTTGCAACAATGTGTCACCTGAACTTGATGGCTCCATATCTCTGTCAAATTGGGGATTGTGGAAAGTGCTAATGTCTCCATCTTAGGAAAAGAAACCTGCAAATAAGTAGCTTATTGTAACTGAAAGAGCCGGCAACATGTAAAATAATAAACATTATTTGGGGAGTCCCAAAAAATTAAAGTGAACAAATAAAGGAGAGAAATAACAATTATACCTTATCACTGAACAGGGGTTGCATTACAGTATCAAGGTTCTCATCCGGGTCCATTTCTTCATCTGATTCTGAGTAGAATGTTGTGAGATTTGATAAATTGTAAAGATACAGATAATTCAATTGAGGAAAAGTGATAGTCTCTATTTTTGTTTCTCCTTCCTTTGCAACAATATGCTTCATCCTCGCACAATTTTGAATAGTCAATTGTCGGAGTCCCACAAGAGTTGTAGTAACGGAAGGGGTAAACAAACACTTCAAGTTGTCACAATTTTTAATTTCCAAATCTGTTAGGTTGCAAAAGGACTGCGAGTGTTTGTGGCTCCATATCTCGGTCAAATTGGAGATTCCAGACAACTCCAATTCCTCTAGATTAGGAAACGAGACCTGCAAATGAGACCATACCCGTTATGGCTTATAGAGATTGATGAACCATTTTACAATCTTGTGAAATTACGAGTTTATGTACTTTGTTTCATGAAGTCGCAGAGAACACAAGTAGGCTACTAAATTATTCATATATTTGACTCAACAGCTATGATATTCCGGTGGTTGTATCTAGCGTTTATGAGGTATTTGGATTTGAGAACTTGAATCTTAAGTTACTTGTAAGCCACAGATAAAAGTACCTTTTCGAAAAGTGGCATGGAAGATTTAAACTGAGATTCCTCTGAAATGATATCTTTCGACTCCACATCAGCTGTTAATGACTGCTTCCCCTCCTTTTGCATCATATCGTTCGAGAAGAAGTTGTTGAGCTTAGGCAGAAATTTTAGGAATAATTTGCGCAATTGCACAAACTTTATCTGCTCACGTACTCCGCCATTTCTATTAACACTATCATCATCATCATCTTCTCTATTCATCTCAGCTACAATTTTCTTCAATGCTCTGCAATTGGAAACTTGGATTTCTTGAAGGCACCCAAGCCCTATAGCCATTGAGAAAGAAAACAAGCTCTCCATATTGTCACACTTTTTCACCTTGACAATTTTTAGATTGTAGAAGGATTCTTCCATCAACTGACCATTACATATCTTTTGCAGCTTCAATAGACAACTCAAGTGCAATGACTCCAACATAGGAAAGGAGACATTGTGTTGTTTATTCTCCAAATTCACTATGTGCTGAATCTCATGATCATGTTTGATACGGAGATGCTTCATGTCTTGAAAACCATCCCCATCTAATTCAGGAGTGATATTTTTAATGCCCTTCAGTCTCCCCAGACATAAACATTCCGTAATCTTAAACAACCTCTTAACCACATGCGGCAAATGATTAATGCTTGTAGTAGTACTAAGCTGCAGACAAACTTTTTTTGTGACTTCTAGTTCATCAAGCCAACTCCTAACGCTCCACCCGCCCCACATATCTCCTACAATTATCTCATACTTTTCCCACTTTACCAAGTTCATACTTTCTGAAAGAAGCTTGACGCTTGGAATTGTTATTTCCAAATTGTAAAGCTTGGGCAAATGTTTCAGCTCTGCAAGACTTACATTGCTGCTTCCGCTGCTATTATGACACCCTTCAACATCCCATCTATCAAAACCACGCTTCATGTACAATTCTTCTAATTGAGACAAACCTGCTATGAGGCCAGCAGGAATTATTTTGAGTGTGGAACAATGGCTTAGGTCTAACAACCTTAGTTCAGACAGTTGCCCTATCCCACTCGGTAGCTCTTCAATATTACAATTGGAAAAGCTAAGTACCTGAAGTTTCTTCAGTTCTCCAACTATAGATACGTCTTTTAGGTCATAACAGTTTTCCACACGTAACGTTTGGAGATTTTTTAGAAAAGAAAGAGATGAAGGCAATGCTGAAAAACACAAGCTAGACATACTTAAGACTCTCAGTTTATTTGTCTTTTCAAAAAAGGTGTCCGGGATTGATGGCGAGGAATCTCCAGAAAGCCCACTTAGGACAAACAACTCAAGCGAGGGACATTCTAAAAGCTGAGGAAGGCGAGAGAGGTCAGGACAACCGCGAAAAACAATTGTCGTGCACCTTTGAAGAACATCTTCCTTGGGCCATGTATTTAATTCTACATCATTATCTCTGGCCAAAAACACATTCAACTCCTTATTAGCAATGGAGATGGCAACATCTCTAACAACATCATGTATTTTGATGAAGTTTCTATCTCTTTGACTATCGCCATCAAGCAATAAGCAAGATTCTTTGAGGTAGAGGATCATAGTACGCAAACTATTTCTTGCTTGCTCGATTGTCACTACCTCTTCATCAAACAAACCCCAACCTAAACTGTATTGGAATACCTCTTCAATGGAAACATCTCCCCCAATTACACCACAAAGCAAAAACAACCGCTTATGTGTTTTCTCTAGGTGTTTGTAACTAATGGACTCGATTGCAGAGTTCACGATATCATGTATTTCTTGATAATTCATCTTCTTGAGTTGTTTTAGGCCATCTTTCCATGCATGCATATATGGTCGCTTTGATAGAGATGCTGCAACTGTAACAATCAGGACCGGTAAACCTTTACATCTTTTGGCCACTTCCTTTCCAATGGTATGAAATGCGGGATTCCTAACAATTTCAACAGTCTTCTCCTCAAATAACTTCCAGGACTCTTCTTCTTTCAGAGCTCCCAGAAGGAACTCTTTTTTAGTCCCCATTGAAGCCAACACACGTAGAAATCTGGAAGTAAGCAGTATCTTGCAACCCATATGCTCGGCCCCGAAAGGAATTCCCACTATTTTCAGATCCAACTCTTTCCATAAATCATCCAAAATGACAAGAGCCTTCTTCCCCTGTAACCTTGCATATATGCGGCTTGCTCTTTGTGCAACAGTCGATTCCTCGAGCCTGAGGTCTAACATACTAGCAATCTGTCCCTGAATTTCTTTCATGTCTACTGTCTGGGTTACAGATCCCATGACAATCTCCTCAAACATCTTCTCTTCAGCAGCCCTTGATGCAACTTGTTTAGCAAGTGTAGTCTTCCCCATACCGCCAAGACCATACACCCCAATGGTATTCATAGTCTCATCTTGCAGCGTCTTCATGATATCCTCCAAAGTTGACTTCCTTGAATCAAAGGTGAAGAAGGCTTTGGTTGACAGGGCCCTTGCTATTCCCCGCCCCACCGCAGGGTCAGAAACTTCTACGAACCGGTCTGCTTTTGAGATAACTTGCTCGACCTGTATCATTTTCTTGCATGCTCTCCTGCTAAACTGATAACGTGAAAATGGATTTGGACACAAATCCATCACACACCTCTTTTTACCCTTCTCTTCATATTCTCTTAGAATTTCCTTAGCTTCCTTACTAGTTTTGTCTGCATCCTTTTGCCAGATATTGACCCTGTCTCTGATCCTATCTGTGTTTCGTTCTGCAACAGTAACACGATGGCTGTTGTCGCCTATTTCACTATCCAGCTTCACAACTTGCTCTTTGAGGTTGTCCATATTCTTCTTGTAGTTCCACATATATCCAAACTGCCTCCCAATGGCACCAAGAGAGTGTCCAAAAATAGTGGTTGCAATAGCGGAAACTATTTCTGCCATTTTATATCTACCAACAAAAAAGAAGACATGAATCAAAGTAAATACCAAATAATTAGCACTGAAATAATTTAATTACAAGATAATAAACGACTCAGATGGATTTCTTTTTCCTTGATACGGAAAATTAATAAAAATGGAATTGAAGTAAAACAATAAACACAAGATAATAGAGTTTCTTGAATCAAGTAGAGGACAGAAAATGCTACCCGATCAAGATGGCGAGCGATGCAGAAAAACTGCTAGGATAAAATAATTCTCACAAGCACAGAGTAGAGAGAGTTTCTTGAATCAAGTAGCTACTAATAATGATTTCAATAGTATACCCTGAAATGAATCTTGAAAAAAAGAAGTTCTGATCAGATTTTTTTTTGGAAGAAGATGAAGATTAAGCTCTAACAGCAATACATTCTTTTTTTCACACTACATCAAAAATCAAGAACTTACCCATAACAGAAGGAGAAATGAGAAAAATAGTGAGATGGAGATTTATACCTAAGACTAACTAAAAACTTCTTTTAGTAGGAAAAATAGTCCATCTGATCCCATAACTCGATCCAAGTCCGGGACTATAACACTGTCTTACAAGAAAACAGCCCCGGTTCAGAAACAAAGTGCTATAGCTTCCCTACTTCGAGATAACTTCTTATAAAAATGAAAGAACGACAATATAATAGCATAGAACAAAAAACATAAGATAAAACAAGCAGAGAATAGAAACGCCAACTTATACATACACTTATACATCTATAGCAACCCAAATCCATACACAGCTATATGATATTACCTGAATCAACTCATATGTGGATTCCGGCTAGAGTTGATTGACGCGGGCGCATCTTTAGCGTTTAAATCAATGCTTTAATCCCATATTTTAGTTATTTTCGTCCCCATTTATGTTTATTCAATAAGTCAAATGTTCTATTTTATGTTTTTCCTCGTATTTTAGCATTGTGCAGGTATTCGGGCCAAAAAGGGGACGAATTCGGGGGAAATTGGAGCGCAAATC